>JASTWF010000220.1:656975-666975 GCA_030390025.1 Squalus acanthias
GTGTGTGTGACTGCGAGTGTGAGTGAGTGTGAGTATGTGTGTCTGAGTGTGAGTGTGTGTGTGAGTGTGTGTCAGCACACATGTGTGTGTCTCAGCGCCCATGTGTGTGTGTGTTAGCACACGGGTCTCAGTAGGTGTGTGTGTCATCCATCAACTGGCCATCGAGCGCGCTGTTTACGGGATCTTGCTGTGCGCCAAAAATGGCCGCCGCCGCCCCCCCAGCTGGCCGTGAGTTGGGACAGGCGGCGGATTACATCACTGCGATCCGAGGCCCTTCGTCGGACCCGGGCGCAGGGGGGGGGCTTACTTCACGGCAAAGATCTTTCTCCAACCAGGTCGCGTCCAGATCTTGAATCTTTCACTTCTAAAATTTATTGTGTTGGTTTCAGGAAATGAAGAATTGATGGAAAGCGAAGAAAGGAAACCGGAGGCGATGAGAAGCCGGGATTGAGTGTGCGCGTCGAGCTCTTTCTTCCCTCTCGCACTTCACCGACTGCTCCCCCCGCGCGATCGCGGCCAAGTTGCCTCAGGTGGCCATGAACCCCTCGGCAGGCTTTTGCCTCGCGCTAGGCCCGGAGGCCTACCAGGGCTTCGAGGCCTGCTCGGTGGGCCGGCGGGGTCTCGCGGCTGGCTTCGGGCCGGCGGGGGAGCGCCAGGCCGGGACGCACCGCGGCGAGGGAGGGGCCAGGAAGAGCGCCAAGGTGACGGGCGTGACGGTCCAGCTAGAAATGAAGGGCCTCTGGGACGAGTTCAACCAGCTGGGCACGGAGATGATCGTCACCAAGGCTGGAAGGTAGGGCGGCCGGGGCCGGGGTTGCGGGGATTGTGAGGCCGTTGTTTATTGCCCCCCCGTGCCCTAGTCGCCCCTTGAGAAGGTAGTGGTGGTGAGGCTTCTTCTTCGGAGCGTAGGAACAGGAGGAGGCCCATTCAGCCCCCTCGAGGCTATTACCATAGCAACAGGAGGAGGCCCATTCAGCCCCCTCGAGCCTGTTACCATAGCAACAGGAAGAGGCCCATTCAGCCCCCTCGAGCCTGTTACACAGGAACAGGAGGAGGCCATTCAGCCCCCTCGAGCCTGTTACATAGGAACAGGAGGAGGCCCATTCAGCCCCTCGAGCCTGTTACCATAGCAACAGGAAGAGGCCCATTCAGCCCCTCGAGCCTGTTACACAGGAACAGGAGGAGGCCATTCAGCCCCCTCGAGCCTGTTACACAGGAACAGGAGGAGGCCATTCAGCCCCCTCGAGTCTGTTACCATAGCAACAGGAGGAGGCCATTCAGCCCCCTCGAGCCTGTTACATAGGAACAGGAGGAGGCCATTCAGCCCCTCGAGCCTGTTACACAGGAACAGGAGGAGGCCATTCAGCCCCTCGAGCCTGTTACACAGGAACAGGAGGAGGCCATTCAGCCCCTCGAGCCTGTTACACAGGAACAGGAGGAGGACATTCAGCCCCCTCGAGACTTTTTTTATTCATTCTCGGGATCTGGGCGTGGCTGGCAAGGCCAGCATTTATTGCCCATCCCGAGTTGCCCCTTGAGAAGGTGGTGGTGAGCCGCCTTCTTGAACCGCTGCAGTCCGTGTGGTGAAGGTGCTCCCACAGTGCTGTTAGGGAGGGAGTTCCAGGATTTTGACCCAGCGACGATGAAGGATCGGCCGATATATTCCCAAGTCAGGATGGTGTGTGACTTGGAGGGGAACTTGGAGGTGGTGGTGTTCCCATGCGCCTGCTGCCCTTGTCCTTCCAGGTGGAAGAGGTGGCAGGTTTGGGAGGTGCTGCCGAAGAAGCCTTGGCGAGTTGCTGCAGTGCATCTTGTAGATGGTGCACACTGCAGCCACGGTGCGCCGGTGGTGGAGGGAGTGAATGTTTAAGGTGGTGGATGGGGTGCCAATCAAGCGGGCTGCTTTGTCCTGGATGGTGTCGAGCTTCTTACATAGAACATGAGAAGTAGGAGCAGGAGTGGGCCATACGGCCCCTCGGGCCTGCTCCGCCATTCAATAGGATCATGGCTGATCCGAACCTAGACTCCCGTCCACTTCCCTGCCCGCTCCCCATAACCCTTCATTCCCTTATCAGCTAGGAAACTGTCTCTCTCCGTTTTAAATGTATTTAATGTCGCAGCTTCCACAGCTCTCTGAGGGAGCAAATTCCATAGATTTACTCCCCTCTGAGTGAAGAAGTTTCTCCTCATCTCAGTTTTGAAACGGCAGCCCCTTATTCTAAGATTATGCCCCCTAGTTCTAGTCTCACCCATCAGTGGAAACATCCTCCCCGCCTCCACCCGATCAAGCCCCCTCACAATCTTATATGTTTCGATAAGATCGCCTCTCATTCTTCTGAATTCCAATGAGTAGAGGCCCAACCTACTCAACCTCTCCTCATAAGTCAACCCCCTCATCTCCGGAATCAACCGAGTGAACCTTCTCTGAACTGCCTCGAGAGCAAGTATAACTTTTCTTAAATATGGAAACCAAAACTGTAGACAGTACTCCAGGTGTGGCCTCACCAGTACCCTGTATAGCTGAAGCAAGACTTCCCTGCTTTTATACTCCATCCCCCTTGCAATAAAAGCCAAGATTCCATTGGCCTTCCTGATCACCTGCTGTACCTGCATACTAACCTTCTGTGTTTCATGCACCAGGACCCCCCAGATCCCTTTGTACTGTAGCACTTTGCAGTTTCTTTCCATTTAGATAATAACTTGCTCTTTGATTTTTTCTGCCAAAGTGCATAACCTCACACTTGAGTGTTGTTGGAGCTGCAACTCATCCAGGCCATTCAATGAGATCACGGCTGATCTGTATCCTCACTCCATCCACCCGCCTTGGCTCCATATCCCTTTATACCCTGGGTTAGCAAAAAAAATCTATCGATCTCAGATTTAAAATGATTCATTGAGCTGGCATCTACTGCTTTCTGTGGGAGAGAGTCCCACACTTCTACCACCCTTTGCGTGAAGAAATGTTTCCTAACCTCTCTCCTGAACAGCCTGGCTCTGACTTTAAGGTGATGTCTGACATGAATCTGTCATTCATGAAAGAAAGACTTATGAAATAATACTGAGTGGCCTGCAGGTGGCGCTGTCCAGGGAGAGTATAAATACTCGGGCACGGGCCCAGCTTGCGCAGGACATTCTTTAACAGGAACTAGTGAGAGGACACAACTAGACCTCCATGTTGTAAAACAGTTGATTAAAGCTTTGTTTAACGCTTCGACCAAGTGCCTAGTAGTCTCTTACGTCAATGTCCAACTTGTCCTAGACTCCCCCCATCAGCGGGACAAGTCTCTCTCCATCAATTCCTTTCAAAATCCTAAAAAAACCTCAATCAAATCATACCTTAACCTTCGATATTCCAGGGAATACAAGCCTAGTTTGTGTAATCTCTCCTCATAATCTAACCCTTGGAACCCTGGGAACATTAAGGTGAATCTGCGCTGCACTCCTTCCAAGGCCACTATGTCCTTTCTGAGGTGTGGTGCCCCAGAATTGTACTGCCTAGCCCACTGAGCCAAACCTCCTCTAAGGTTCCCCCTCTGCCCGAGCCCTGAACTCGCATCTTTCTCCAGTTTCTCTCCGATCTCCCCTCATGACCTCTCCGCGCTCATCTTGTCCATGAGACCCATCTCCTGCTCCCTCGACCCTATGCCCACCAAACTGCTGACCACCCAACTTCCTTTACTGTCTCCCGTGTTAGCTGATGTTGTTAACGGTTCTCTCTCCTCAGCTACTGTCCCCCTCTCCCTCAAATCTGCCGTCATCGCCCCTCTCCTCAAAAAAACAACTCTTGACCCTTCCATCCTTGCAAACTACCGCCCCATCTCCAACCTCCCTTTCCTCTCCAAAGTCCTTGAACGTGTTGTCGCCTCCCAAACCCGTGCCCATCTTTCCCGCAGTTCCATGTTTGAATCCCTCCAATCAGGTTTCCGCCCTTGCCACAGTACCGAAACGGCTCTCATCAAAGTCACAAATGACATTCTTTGTGACTGTGACATAGGTAAACTATCCCTCCTCGTCCTTCTTGACTTGTCTGCAGCCTTTGACATGGTTGACCACTCCATCCTTCTCCAACGCCTCTCCACCGTCGTCCAGCTGGGTGGGACTGCACTCGCCTGGTTCCATTCTTATCTATCTAATCGTAGCCAGAGAATCACCTGCAATGGCTTCTCTTCCCACTCCCGCATCGTTACCTCTGGTGTCCCCCAAGGATCTATCCTTGGCCCCCTCCTATTTCTCATCTACATGTTGCCCCTTGGTGACATCTTCCGAAAACACAGCGTCAGTTTCCACATGTCCGCTGACAACACCCAGCTCTACCTCACCAACACTTCTCTCGACCCCTCCACGGTCTCTAAATTGTCAGACTGCTTGTCCGACATCCAGTTCTGGATGAGCAGAAATTTTCTCCAATTAAATATTGGGACAAACTCCGCTCCCTAGCCACTGACTCCATCCCTCTCCCTAACATCTGTCTGAGGCTGAACCACACTGTTCGCAACCTTGGTGTCATATTTGACCCTGCAATGAGCTTCCGACCACATATCTGCAGCATCACTAAGACCGCCTATTTCCACCTCCGTAACATCGCCCGTCTCCGCCCTTGCCTCAGCTCATCCGCTGCTGAAACCCTCATCCATGCCTTTGTTACCTCTAGACTTGACTATTCCAACGCACTCCTGGCTGGCCTCCCACATTCTACCCTACGTAAACTTGAGGTCATCCAAAACTTGGCTGCCTGTGTCCTAACTCGCACCAAGTCCCGTTCGCCCATCACCCCTGTGCTCGCTGTCCTACATTGGCTCCCGGTTAAGCAGCGACTCGATTTCAAAATTCTCATCTTTGTTTCCAAATCCCTCCATGGCCTCGCCCCTCCCTATCTCTGTAATCTCCTCCAGCCCCACAACCCCCCGAGATATCTGCGCTCCTCTAATTCTGCCCTCTTGAGGATCCCTGATTATAATCACTCAACCTTTGGTGGCCGTGCCTTCTGTTGCCTAGTCCATAAGCTCTGGAATTCCCTCCCTAAACCTCTCCGCCTCGCTACCTCTCTTTCCTCCTTTAAGATGCTCCTTAAAACCGACCTCTTTGACCAAGCTTTTGGTCACCTGCCCTAATTTATCCTTATGTGGCTCGATGTCAGATTTTTTGTCTTATAACACTCCTGTGTAGCGCCTTGTGACGTTTTACATAGAAACATAGAAGATAGGAGCAGGAGTAGGCCATTCGGCCCCTCGAGCCTGTTCCACCATTCAATGCGATCATGGCTGATCATCCAAATTCATACACTGTACCTGCTTTCTCCCCATATCCCTTAGTCCCTTTAGCCTTAAGAAATATATCTAACTCCTTCTTGAATATATTTAATGAGTTGGCCTCTACTGCCTTCAGGTTCACCACTCTCTGGGTGAAGAAATTCTCCTCATCTCTGTCCTAAATGGCTTACCCCTTATCCTTAGACTGTGACCCCTGGTTCTGGACTCCCCGGCCATCGGGAACATCCTTCCTGCATCTAGTCTGTCGAGTCCTGTTAGAATTTTATAAGTTTCAATGAGATCCCCTCTCATTCTTCTAAACTCCAGCAAATATGAGTCTAATCGACCCAATCTCTCCTCATACGTCATTCCTGCCATCCCAGGTATCAGCCTGGTGAATCTTCGCTGAACTCCCTCCATGGCAAGAACATCCTTCCTCAGATAAGGCGACCAAAACTGCACACAGTACTCAAGATGTGGTCTCACCAAGGCCCTGTACAACTGCAGCAGGACATCCTTGCTCCTGTACTATGTTAAAGGCGCTATATAAATACACGTTGTTGTTGAGAAGGTGGTGTTGAGCCGCCTTCTTGAACCGCTGCAGTCTGTGTGGTGAAGGTGCTCCCACAGTGCTGTTAGGGAGGGAGTTCCAGGATTCTGACCCAGCAACACCTGGCTGGAGAGTCTAGAACCAAGGGTCACAGTCTCAGGTTAAGGGCCTTGGTGAGACCACACCTTGAGTACTGTGTGCAGTTTTGGTCGCCTTATCTGAGGAAGGATGTTCTTGCCATGGAGGGAGTTTAGCGAAGATTCACCAGGCTGATACCTGGGATGGCAGGAATGACGTATGAGGAGAGATTGGGTCGATTGGGCTTATACTCGCTGGAGTATAGAAGAATGAGAGGGGATCTCATCGAAACATATAAAATTCTGACAGGTCTGGACAAACTAGATGCAGGAAGAATGTTCCCGATGGTCGGAGAGTCCAGAACCAGGGGTCATAATCTAAGGATAAGGGGTAAGCCATTTAGGACAGAAATGAGGAGGAATTTCTTCACCCAGAGAGTGGTGAACCTGTGGAATTCTCTACCACAGAAGGTAGTTGAGGCCAAGTCATTAAATATATTGAAGAATGAGTTAGATATATTTCTTAAAGCTAAAGGGATCAAGGGATATGGGGAGAAGGCAGGTGCAGGGTACTGAGTTTGGATGATCAGCCATGATCTCATTGAATGGCGGAGCAGGCTCGAGGGGCCGAATGGCCTACTCCTGCTTCTATCTTCTATGTTTCTATGTTTCTATGAGATGAGGAGGAATTTCTTCACTCAGAGGGTTGTGAATCTTTGGAATTCTCTGCCCCAGAGGGCTGTGGAGGCTGAGTCGTTGAGTATATTCAAGGCTGAGAGCGATAGATTTCTGGACTCTCGGGAAATCGAGGTGTATGGGGATAGTGCCGAAGGTGGAGTTGAGGTTAGAAGATCAGCCATGATCTTATTGCATGGCAGAGCAGGCCAGCAGGCCCGAGGAGCCGAATGGCCTACTCCTGCTCCAATTTCTTATGATCTTATGTTCTCTCCTCCTCCGCTGCCATCACAACAAGTGCGTTCGAGCCACTGGATGGTGAGAGGAACCAGGTTTCCTGGATGACATGGTTTTTTTTTTGGGCCCCACCTCCCTAACTCCAGGGTGCTGAGGGCAATTATACCTCTGCCCATCTCGGAGCTCAGCACAGGCCGGGGATGGAGCCTGGGACTTTCCTGCTCTGTGTGTGGGGGGCTCAGTACCACACCGGGTGTGAGATCAGGCTCACGCAGCACTAGGCAGAGAATGGAGCCTGGGCCTTTCCTGCTCTGTGTGTGTGTGTGTGGGGCTCAGTCCCACACCAGGTATGAGGTCAGCTCACTCAGCACTAGGCCGAGAATGGAGCCTGGGCCTTTCCTACTCTGTGTGTGTGTGTGTGTGGGGCTCAGTCCCACACCAGGTATGAGGTCAGCTCACTCAGCACTAGGCCGAGAATGGAGCCTGGGCCTTTCCTGCTCTGTGTGTGTGTGTGTGGGGCTCAGTCCCACACCAAGTATGAGGTCAGCTCACTCAGCACTAGGCCGAGAATGGAGCCTGGGCCTTTCCTGCTCTGTGTGTGTGGGGGGCTCAGTACCTCACCGGGTGAAAGATCAGCTCACTCAGCACTAGGCCGAGGATGGAGCCTGGGCCTTTCCTGCTCTGTGTGTGTGTGTGTGTGGGGCTCAGTACCACACCGGGTGTGAGATCAGCTCACTCAGCACTAGGCCGAGGATGGAGCCTGGGCCTCTCCTGCTCGGTGTGTGTGGGGGGCTCAGTATCACACCGGGTGTGAGATTAGCTCACTCAGCACTAGGCCGAGGTTGGAGCCTGGGCCTTTCCTGCTCTGTGTGTGTGGGGCTCAGTACCTCACTGTATGGATCCTTGACTTGCTCCCTCAAAGCCGGTAGTTCTGCTGAATGTCCTCTGAGAGATACCAGCGTTCGGATAAACCTTTTAATGTAAGTTTTATGCCCATTTCTCCCCAGGCGAATGTTCCCCACATTCCAGGTGAAGATCTTTGGAATGGATGCAATGGCAGATTATGTTCTACTTATGGATTTCACCTCTGTAGATGACAAGAGATACAGGTCAGTCTGCGCTGGTAAAAAACAGATATCTCCCTGAGGGAGAGGGGACTGAGCGACACCAGTCAATGTACAGGTATCTCCCCGAGAGAGAGGGACTGAGAGACACCAGTCAGTGTACAGATATCTCCCCGAGAGAGAGGGACTGAGAGACACCAGTCAGTGTACAGACATCTCCCTGAGGGAGAGGGGACTGCGAGACACCAGTCAATGTACAGATATCTCCCCGAGAGACAGGTACTGAGAGACACCAGTCAGTGTACAGATATCTCCCTGAGAGAGAGAGGACTGAGAGACACCAGTCAGTGTACAGATATCTCCCTAAGACAGAGGGACTAAGAGACAGCAGTCAGTGTACAAATATCACCCTGAGGGAGAGGGGACTGAGAGACACCAGTCAGTGTACAGATATCTCCCTGAGAGAGAGGAACTGAGAGGCACCAGTCAGTGTACAGATATCTCCCTGAGAGAGAGGGACTGAGAGACACCAGTCAGTGTACAGATATCTCCCTGAGAGAGAGGGGACTGAGAGACACCAGTCAGTGTACAGATATCTCCCTGAGAGAGAGGGACTGAGAGACACCAGTCAGTGTACAGATATCTCCCTGAGAGAGAGGGACTGAGAGACAACAGTCAGTGTACAGATATCTCCCTGAGAGAGAGGGATTGAGAGACACCAATCAGTGTACAGATATCTCCCTCTCTCTCTCTCACTCCCCCTCACACTCCCTCCCTCTCCCTCTCTCCCTCCCTCTCTCCCTCTCTCTCACCCCTCTCACACTCCCTCCCCCTCTCTCTCCCCCACTCACACTCCCTCCCTCTCTCTCTCCCCTTCTCACACTCCCTCCCTCTCTCTCTCTCCCTCTCACACTCGCTCCCTCTCTCTTCCCGCTCTCTCCCTCTCTCTCTTCCCCTCTCACACTCCCTCCCTCTCTCTCTCTCTCCCTCCCTCTCTCTCTCCCCCTCTCACACTCGCTCCCTCTCTCTCCCTCTCCCTCTCTCTGTCCCCCTCTCACACTCCCTCCCTCTCGCTCTCCCCCTCTCACTCTCGCTCCCTCTCTCTCCCTCTCTCCCTCTCTCTCTCCCTCTCTCACACTCCCTCCCTCTCTCCCCCTCTCACACTCCCTCCCTCTCTCTCGCTCCCTCTCACACTCCCTCCCTCTCTCTCTCTCCCTCTCACACTCGCTCCCTCTCTCTCTCTCTCTCCCTCCCTCTCTCTCTCCCCCTCTCACACTCCCTCCCTCTCTCTCTCTCCCTCTCACACTCGCTCCCTCTCTCTCCCTCTCTCCCTCTCTCTCTCCCCCTCTCACACTCCCTCCATCTCTCTCACACTCCCTCCCTCTCTCCCCCTCTCACACTCCCTCCCTCTCTCTCTCGCCCTCTCAGACTCCCTCCCTCTCTCTCCTCCCTCTCACACTCGCTCCCTCTCTCTCTCCCTCTCACACTCCCTCTCTCCCTCTCTCTCTCCCCCTCTCACACTCCATCCCTCTCTCTCTCCCCCTCTCACACTCCCTCTCTCCCCCTCTCACGCTCCCTCTTTCTCTCTCCCTCCCTCCCTCTCACGCTCCCCCTCTCACACTCCCTCCCTCTCTCTCTCTCCCTCTCACCCTCTCTCTCTCTCTCTCCCTCCCTCCCTCTCTCTCTCCCCCTCTCACATGCCTTCCCTCTCTCTCTCCCCCTCTCACACTCGCTCCCTCTCTCTCTCTCTCCCTCCCTCTCTCTCTCCCCCTCTCACACTCCCTCCCTCTCTCTCTCTCTCCCTCCCTCTCTCTCTCCCCCTCTCACGCTCCCTCCCTCTCTCTCTCTCTCCCTCTCTCTCTCCCACACTCAGGCTCCCTCCCTCTCTCTCTCCCCCTCTCACACTCCCTCCCTCTCTCTCTCCCCCTCTCACATGCCCTCCCTCTCTCTCTAAACCCCCTCTCACGCTCCCTCCCTCTCTCTCTCCCTCCCTCCCTCTCGCTCTCTCGCCCTCTCACACTCCCTCCCTCTCTCTCTAACTCTCACGCTCCCTCCTTCTCTCTCTCTCTCCCCCTCTCACACGCCCTCCCTCTCTCTCTCCCCTCTCACACGCCCTCCCTCTCTCTCCCCCTCTCACACGCCCTCCTT
>JASTWF010000220.1:671975-705367 GCA_030390025.1 Squalus acanthias
ACTTCATCTACCCACCTTTGCCACCCATATCTCTTAATACCTTTGGTTAACAGAAAGCTATTAATCTCCGATTTAAAATTAATAATTGACCCATGATTAATTGCCGTTTGCGGAAGAGAGTTCCAAACTTCCACCTCCCTTTGTGTGTAGAAGTGTTTCCTAACTTCACTCCTGAAAGGTCTGGCTCTAATTTTTAGACTATGCCCCTAGTCCTAGACTCCCCAACCAGCGGAAATAGTTTCTCTCTATCTACCCTATCAGTTCCCCTTAATATCCTGAAAACATCGATCAAATCACCCCTTAACCTTCTAAATTCCAGGGAATACAACACTAATTGGTGTAATCTCTCCTCGTAACTTAACCCTTGGAGTCCAGCTATTGATTCTGGTAAATCTACGCTGCTCTCTCTCCAAGGCCAATAAATCCTTCCTAAGGTGTGATGCCCAGAACTGCTCCCAGTGCTCCAGGTGTGGTCTAACCAGGGCTATGTATAGCTGCAGCATAACCTCTACCCCCTTGTATTCTAGTCCTCTAGATGCAAAGGCCAGCATTCCATTAGCCTTTTTGATTATTTTCTGTACCTGCTCATGATATTTTAACAATCTATGTGGTGTATTTGGACTTTCAGAAGGCTTTCGATAAGGTCCCGCATAAGAGATTAGCGTGCAAAGTTAAAGCACATGGGATTGGGGGTAAGGTACTGTCTTGGATAGAGAACTGTTTGGCAGATAGGAAGCAAAGAGTTGGAATAAACGGGTCTTTTTCCGAGTGGCAGGCAGTGACTAGTGGGGTACCGCAGGGATCGGTGCTAGGACCCCAGCTATTCACAATATATATAAATGATCTAGACGAGGGAACTAGATGTAATATCTCCAAGTTTGCAGACGACACAAAGCTGGGTGGGCGTGTGTGCTGTGAGGAGGATGCAGAGAAACTCCAGTATGATTTGGACAGGTTGGGTGATTGGGCAGATGCATGGCAGATGCAGTATAATGTGGATAAATGCGAGGTTATCCACTTTGGTGGCAAAAACAGGAAGACAGTTTATTATCTGAACGGCAATAGATTGGGAAAAGGGGAAGTGCAATGAGACCTGGGTGTCCTTGTGCACCAGTCGCTGAAGGTAAGCATGCAGGTGCAGCAGGCGGTTAAGAAGGCAAATGGTATGTTGGCCTTCATAGCGAGAGGATTCGAGTACAGGAGCAAGGATGTCTTGCTGCAGTTGTACAGGGCCTTGGTGAGACCACACCTTGAGTATTGTGTGCAGTTGTGGTCGCCTTATCTGAGGAAGGATGTTCTTGCCATGGAGGGAGTGCAGCGAAGATTCACCAGACTGATACCTGGGATGGCAGGAATGACGTATGAGGAGAGATTGGGTCGATTGGGCTTATATTCGCTGGAGTTTAGAAGAATGAGAGGGGATCTCATTGAAACTTATAAAATTCTAACAGGACTAGACAGACTAGATGCAGGAAGGATGTTCCCGATGGCGGGTGAGTCCAGAACCAGGGGGTCACAGTCTAAGGATAAGGGGTAAGCCATTTAGGACAGAAATGAGGAAGAATTTCTTCACCCAGAGAGTGGTGAACCTATGGAATTCTCTACCGCAGAAGGCAGTTGAGGCCAATTCATTAAATATATTCAAGAAGGAGTTGGATATATTTCTTAAGGCTAAAGGGATCAAGAGATATGGGGAGAAAGCAGGTACAGGGTGTGGTAACACTTTTCAGCTTCCTGTATGACATCACTTCCTGTAATCAGTCCAGGATAAATACTGGACTGATCAGTTAGCTCTGGAAGAGGCATAGGGTAAGACCTCTTTTGTATGCAGCACCGTTTTAAGTTGATTAAAGCTTACATTAAGTTTACCACGCGTAAGGCTCATTCTTACGACAATTTAATCAACTTTTGAAAAACTTCGCACTCAAACTTTTTGGACGAACTCGGAGCTAAGGATCCAGGGAATCACCCATCATGGAAAACATCCTTAAACCATCGCGTCTTGACTTGGACCCAAACACCCCAGCAGCCGGTAAGGTGTGGAAACACTGGTATCGCACGTTTGAGAATTTTCTTGAGTATTGCAAAGCTGATGATAACTCAAAGTTGCGGATACTCATCAACTGTGTCACCCCGAATGTATTTCAGTATGTGGAAGACTGGGACAGTTATGAGGAGGCAATTCAGACGCTTAAGAGACTATATACTAAGACACCGAATGAGGTCTATGCTAGACATCTACTAGCTACAGCCCAACAAGGGCCGGAGGAATCCATTGATAAATTCCTCCAAGAGCTTCGCAGACTTAGTATGGACTGTAACTTTCGGGCAGCCTCAGCTGAGCTATACCGCGAAGAAATGATCCGTGATGCGTTCATCTGCGGGCTTGCCTCCCCATTTATACGCCAGCGTCTACTGGAAAGTAAGACACTTGAGCTGCAGAGAGCTTATGACCTGGCTTGCTCTCTAGATCTGGCAAAAAGAAATGCAGACCTTTTTACAGTGCCCAGACCTCGGTCTGCTGCCTTAACTACAGTCAGGCAATTTAAGAGGCCACAGGTGAACTCTATTAGGGAGGACTTTATCCCTGACGATCGATCTGATGACTTCACTGATGAAGAGGATGATGACCCCACTGTGGCAGCCTCTTGGCAATCTAAGAAATGCTTTTTTTGTGGTGATGAGTTTCACCCTCGGAGATTCTGCCCTGCTCGCAATGCGTTTTGCAGTCATTGCAACAAAAAGGGTCATTTTGTAAAGGTTTGCCTATCAAGAGCCTCTACGAGGGCTTATCAAGCTAAGTCCTACCGAACTGCCCCAGTAAGGGCCTATCAGGATGTTCCAACTAAAAACTATCGTGCTTCCTCTCGGGTTTTTTCTCGAAGAAACACACCTAGAATTTCAGCCACTCTTTGTGCAACGACACCAATTACAGCTGCTTGTCCTCAGAATCTATTCCATGCAGCTACAAAAGCATCAATTAATGGACATACTTTAGATGCCTTAATTGACTCAGGTAGCACTGATAGTTTCATTAGGGAACAGACTGTTGCACAGTTAAAGCTACATGTTTTTCCATCGGACCAGGCAGTTGCGATGGCTCAGTCATCACTTAATACCAGAATTTCTGGCTTCTGTGTAGTTGAAATAATGCTTAAAGGTCACAGGTATCCCTCCACCCGGCTTTCGGTGCTCAAGGACTTATGTAGTGATCTTATCTTAGGGCTGGATTTTCAAAAGCAGCATAAGAAGCTTACCATTGAGTTCGGCGGATCCAAACCTGAACTCACTATTTCTAATATACGACCTCGATTACCGTTCTGTGCCTTGTCAGCAGCTTCACTGGATGAACCCTCACTGTTTGCCAGTATCCCTCCTCGATGCAAACCGATTATAACAAAGTCACGCCGTTTCAGTCAGGAAGACCAGTCTTTTATTGCGGCTGAGATTTCTCGGCTTTTAGCAGAGGATATCATCGAGCCTTGTTCGTCGCCATGGCGCGCCCAGGTCGTTATTGTTAAGAACCCTCTACAACCTCACAAGAAACGGCTGTGCATTGACTATTCACAGACCATCAATCAGTATACGGACTTGGACGCATACCCATTGCCGCGCATCGATGATATGGTTAATAAATTGGCTGAGTACACGGTGTTCTCGACTTATGATCTGAAAAGCGCCTATCATCAGGTACCCTTGAAGGTCTCAGACAAGCAGTATACAGCCTTTGAAGCCAATGGGCGGCTGTATCAATTTCGTCGCCTCCCCTTTGGGGTCACTAATGGAGTGGCTGTCTTCCAGCGAGCAATGGATGACCTGGTCAAACAGGAAGACTTGAAGGATACGTTTCCTTATCTGGACAATATTACTGTCGCAGGTCGCAATCAGCAGGAACATGACGCCAATCTCCAACGATTTTGGGATGCACTCCAGCACCGTAATTTGACATTGAATGCGGCTAAATCCATTGAGTCACAACCAACTATCAACATCCTTGGCTATTGTGTGGGCAATGGCATCATTAAACCTGACCCTGAAAGGCTTCGCCCACTCCAAGAACTCCCGCCACCTAAGAATCCGGCCTCCTTGCGCCGGGCCCTCGGCCTGTTTGCATACTATGCGAAATGGATTCCTAACTTCTCGGACCGAATCCAACCTCTACTGAAGGCCAGCACATTCCCACTAGACACAACGGCTGTTGCAGCCTTTAACCTCCTGAAAAAGCAGTTGGAGAAAGCGGCTCTTCACTCCATCGATGAGAGTCTTCCTTTCGTGGTTGAGTGTGATGCCTCGGAGGTGGCAATCTCAGCCACTCTGAATCAGGAAGGTCGTCCGGTGGCATTTTTGTCCAGGACTTTTCAAGGGGCTGAGCTACATTATCCTCCAGTCGAGAAAGAAGCTACAGCCATCATAGAGGCAGTACGGAAGTGGAGTCATCTCCTGGCTCGCCAGCACTTTACCTTAATCACGGACCAGCGATCGGTCGCCTTCATGCTCGATAATCGAAAACGGACCAAAATTAAAAATAATAAAATCCAGCTTTGGCGGCTGGAATTGGCCTCTTTTGGTTACACCATCCACTATCGACCTGGCAAGGAGAATGTGGCTCCGGATACCCTCACACGAGCATTCTGCTCCGCCATGGCACCCTCTACGCTCGTAGACATCCATGATGGGTTGTGTCATCCAGGCGTTACTCGCATGCTGCACTTCGTGCGGTCCCGAAATCTCCCATTCTCTACCGGGGATGTAAAGAAGATGTGCTCGGACTGCAGAGTCTGTGCGGAATTGAAACCTCGGTTTTTCCGCCCCTCGGGTGGTATACTCATACATGCGACCCAGCCAATGCAAAGGCTTAGCATCGATTTTAAGGGGCCGTTGCCCTCTTCGACTCGCAACACTTATCTATTAACAATGGTTGATGAGTATTCTCGTTTTCCGTTTGCCTTTCCCTGCCCCAATATGCTGACAACCACGGTTATCAGCTGCCTTGAACAGGTATTTGCTTTCTGTGGCATGGCATCCTATGTTCATTCAGATCGGGGCCCTTCTTTTATGTCGGGAGAACTCAAGGCCTATCTCTCGGAACGGGGTATTGCTGCCAGCAAAACGACGCCTTATCATCCGGTTGGGAATGGGCAAGTCGAGCGTTTTAACGCTATCATCTGGAATGCGGTACGTCTGGCTTTGAGATCTCGGGGCCTACCCAACCAGCATTGGGAAGCAGTACTTCCAGACGCATTACACTCCACACGGTCCCTCCTTTCGACCGCCACAAATACGACGCCTCATGAACGGTTCTTCCGATTTCAGCGTCGCTCATCCTATGGGACATCTCTCCCGTCGTGGCTGACTGCACCGGGACCAGTGCTACTCCGAAGATATGTCCGGGCGTCTAAGAATGACCCCCTGGTAGATGAGGTTGAGCTCACTGACGTCAACCCTACCTACGCCTATATTCGGTATCCTGACGGTCGGGAATCTACCGTGTCATTGCGGGATCTGGCTCCCTGCCCGCCGAAACATAGAGGGACACCAGGGGATGATATTGTACCAGGCACATCTCTGGGCTTGCCAGGTGCCTCTCATCATGATCGGGATCTGACGCCGGCTGGTACCTCACTCCAGCGTGCCGACCTGGGGCAGACTGACTATGAGCCCGTCGGGGCTCGCACGCGCAGCCACGATCAACCCTGTACCGTACGCTCAGAAACGGATCTGCCACAGCCCTGCCCGACACCCATTCGGGTACCAGTACACAGTCAGGATCGTTCTGACCCCTCACAGAGCGGGCTGGAGCACTCGGACTCTGGTCCATGGCCCGCAGCGGGTAAACGGGCTAGGGGCCCTCTACCGCTACGAGAACCCAAACGGGTGCGGCTCTCCCTCATCCAACGGCTACGAAATGGAGGGAGCATTCCGGCCTCCTAATCTTTTGGGGGGGGAGAATGTGGTAACACTTTTCAGCTTCCTGTATGACATCACTTCCTGTAATCAGTCCAGGATAAATACTGGACTGATCAGTTAGCTCTGGAAGAGGCATAGGGTAAGACCTCTTTTGTATGCAGCACCGTTTTAAGTTGATTAAAGCTTACATTAAGTTTACCACGCGTAAGGCTCATTCTTACGACACAGGGTACTGAGTTTGGGTGATCAGCCATGATCTCATCGAATGGCGGAGCAGGCTCGAGGGGCCGAATGGCCTACTCCTGCTCCTATCTTCTATGTTTCTATGTACATGGACCCCCCAAGTCTCTTTGGTCCTCCACTGTTTCTGGCTTTTCACCATTTAGAAAGTAGGGCTGTCCTATGAGGAGTAGAATGTGCCGATACTCTCTGGAGTTTAGAAGAATGAGAGGATATCTCAATGAAACGTATAAAATTCTCAGAGGGCTTGACAGGGTAGATACTGAGAGGTTGTTTCCCCTGGCTGGAGAGTCTAGAACCAGGGGTCACAGTCTCAGGATAAGGGATTGGCAATTTAGGACTGAGATGAGGAGAAATTTCTTCACTCAGAGGGTGGTGAATCTTTGGAATTCTCTGCCCCAGAGGGCTGTGGAGGCTCAGTCGTTGAGTATATTCACGACAGAGATCGATGGATATTTGGACTCTAGGGGAATTCAGGTACATGGGGATCGGGCGGGAATGCGGAGTTGAGGTCGAAGTTCAGCTATGACCTCATTGCAGGCTCGAGGGGCCGTATGGCCTACTCCTGCTCCTATTTCTTATAATTCTTTACAAGGGGATTACTGACCTCCTAGATAAGATGGTCGCCCGTAATCACAAACAAACAAGACAATGATGAACAGACCTGTTGGGAAGACTGAAAAAACAGCTCCTTTGAAGGGAGGGTTGTGGGTGACGAGCGATCCGGTGAAGATCTTGAGGGTAGAGTTCCCGCTCAAATCGCGCCCAAAATGGCGCCCGTTTCGAGAAGAGATTTTTGTGACTTCTCGCGTTTCCACTCAAACTCATTTGCATATCGCCGAAGGCGGAAAAACAGCCGCGAATCAGCCTCCCTATCTCTGTAACCTCCTCCAGCCCTACAACCCTCCCTATCTCTGTAACCTCCTCCAGCCCTACAACCCTCCCTATCTCTGTAACCTCCTCCAGCCCTACAACCCTCCCTATCTCTGTAACCTCCTCCAGCCCTACAACCCTCCCTATCTCTGTAACCTCCTCCAACCCTACAACCCTCCCTATCTCTGTAACCTCCTCCAGCCCCTACAACCCTCCCTATCTCTGTAACCTCCTCCAGCCCCTACAACCCTCCCTATCTCTGTAACCTCCTCCAGCACCTACAACCCTCCCTATCTCTGTAACCTCCTCCAGCCCTACAACCCTCCCTATCTCTGTAACCTCCTCCAGCACCTACAACCCTCCCTATCTCTGTAACCTCCTCCAGCCCTACAACCCTCCCTATCTCTGTAACCTCCTCCAGCACCTACAACCCTCCCTATCTCTGTAACCTCCTCCAGCCCTACAACCCTCCCTATCTCTGTAACCTCCTCCAGCCCTACAACCCTCCCTTTTTCTGTAACCTCCTCCAGCCCCTACAACCCTCCCTATCTCTGTAACCTCCTCCAGCCCCTACAACCCTCCCTATCTCTGTAACCTCCTCCAGCCCTACAACCCACCCTATCTCTGTAACCTCCTCCAGCCCCTACAACCCTCCCTATCTCTGTAACCTCCTCCAGCCCCTACAACCCTCCCTATCTCTGTAACCTCCTCCAGCCCCTACAACCATCCCTATCTCTGTAACCTCCTCCAGCCCCTACAACCCTCCCTATCTCTGTAACCTCCTCCAGCCCCTACAACCCCCCCGAGATCTCTGCGCTCCTCCAATTCTGCCCTCTTGAGCATCCCTGATTATAATCGCTCAGCCTTTGGTGGCCGTGCCTTCTGGTGCCTAGGCCATAAGCTCTGGAATTCGCTCCCTAAACCTCTGTACCTCTTTTTCCTCCTTTAAGACCCTCCTTAATACCTCCCTCTTTGACCAAGCTTTTGGTCACCTGTCCCTAATATCTCCTTATGTGGCTCAGTGAGAAAAAAAATGTCTTGTCTTAAAACACTATATAAATACGAGTTGTTATTGTTGGAGCTGCACTCATCCAGGCAAGTGGAGAGTATTCCATCACCCTCCTGACTTCTGCCTTGTAGATGGTGGAAAGTATGGGGCATATTTTCAGAATAAGGGGTCGCCCATTTAGGACGGAGATGAGGAGGAATTTCTTCACTCAGAGGGTCGTGAATCTTTGGAATTCTCTACCCCAGAGAGCTGTGGAGGCGGAGTCACTGAATATATTCAAGGCGGAGTTAGACAGACATTTGAAAAACAGGGGAATCAAGGGTTCTGGGGAGTGGGCCGGAAAGTGGAGTTGAGGCCAAGATCAGATCAGCCATGATCTTATTGAATGGCGGAGCAGGCTCGAGGGGCCAAATGGATTACTCCTGCTCTGAATTATTATGTTCTTATGTTCGTATGAAAGGCTTTGTGGGGGGGAGTCAGGAGGTGAGACACTCGCCGCCGAATACCCAGCCTCTGACCTGCTCTTGTAGCCACAGTATTTATGTGGCTGGTCCAGTTAAGTTTCTGGTCAATGGTGACCCCCAGGATGTTGATGGTGGGGGATTCGGCGATGGTAATGCCGTTGAAAGTCAAGGGGCGGTGGTTAGGCTCTAACTTGTTGGAGGTAGTCATTGCCTGGCACTTGCGTGGTGCGAATGTTACCTGCCACTTATCAGCCCGAGCCTGAACGTCCAGGTCTTGCTGCATGTGGGCATGGACTGCTTCATTATCTGAGGACTTGTGAATGGCGCTGAACACTGTGCAGTCATCAGCGAACATCCTCACTTCTGACCCCCAGGATGTTTCTCAATAACTTAAAAAAAAAATGACATTCAAAAGCTTTCAAAAGATGCAGATTAGCGTTCCTGGCGCCCGAGAGAACCAGCTTAATCTTCACCGCCTTCCTTGAATTCCCCGGATACGGGCGCAATGAGCGCAAGCTCGCCATGGACATGAATTTGAGCGTTGGGGGGAGGGGGGTGCGTGGCCAGTTTTGTGGGCGGGGCCGGCTTCCTTTTAAACGGGGGGGGCGGAAAGATGGCGGTTTGCGCTGGGCGTAAAGACGCGGAGTGAAACTGCCGCCGCCATTTGCGCCGGTAACGCGCGATTCCGGGCGCCGAGAGACAACGGCAACGCCGCCTCGTGGAAACTAAACCCCCACCTTTAAGCTTTGCTTCCCAAATCGACGAGAAGTTGGTGGTCGGGGCCACAGGGACAAGAGAATGGAGGAAGGATTACGATGTCGATCCAGAGAGCAAGTGGGCAATACTGCTGATTCCTCTGTGTGATTAGTGCTCAAGATATGAAGTGCGTCAAGACTTGCTCGACCACGATACAGGTTATTTCCTTCCAGGTTGCGGTCAAGTGCTGACCGGGTGATGTAGAGGGAGCTCTACACTGTATCTAACCCGTGCTGTACCTGCCCTGGGAGCGCTCGATGCTGACACTGGGTATAAAGTGGGGACACACTGTCAGGGTAATGTAGAGGGAGCTCTACACTGTATCTAACCCGTGCTGTACCTGCCCTGGGAGCGCTCGATGCTGACACTGGGTATAAATTGGGGGACACACTGTCAGGGTAATGTAGAGGGAGCTCTACAATGTATCTAACCCGTGCTGTACCTGCCCTGGGAGCACTCGATGCTGACACTGGGTATAAAGTGGGGACTGAATCACCGAGTGTTTGTGGATTTGTTACAGATCACCCAATTGAAAATCGCCAGTAATCCATTCGCAAAAGGATTCCGAGACGGAGACCCGGATGACTGGTGAGTTTGCTTTCCATCTTCCTCCACTCTGCCTCATCACTTTCAAACACACTGACTCCTCCTGAGGCTGGAGAGGGTTCCACTAGTGACGCACACAGTCTGGTCCCATTCAGGCAGTGTCAGAGTGTGTTAGACCGCAGGGTGGTCGGGTGTCACTGTCTGACACAAATGCACTCTCTCACACACACTCGTACACACACTAACTCGCAATCTCTCACACACACTCACACACACACTAACTCGCAATCTCTCACACACACATTATCTCGCAATCTCTCACACACACTCACACACACATTATCTCGCAATCTCTCACACACACTCGCACACTCACACACACACTAACTCGCATTCTCTCACACACACTCACACACACATTATCTCGCAATCTCTCACACACACTCGCACACTCACACACACACTAACTCGCACTCTCTCACACACACTCACACACACACTAACTCGCAATCTCTCACACACACTCACTCACACACTAACTCGCAATCTCTCACACACACTCGCACACTCACACACTAACTCGCAATCTCTCACACACACTCGCACACACACTAACTCGCAATCTCTCGCACACACTCGCATTCTCACACACACTCTAACTCGCAATCTCTCACACACACTCGCACACTCGCACACACACTAACTCGCAATCTCTCACACACACTCGCACACTCACACACACTCTAACTCGCAATCTCTCACACACACTCGCACACTCGCACACACACTAACTCGCAATCTCTCACACACTTGCTCACTCACACACACACTAACTCACAATCTCTCACACACACTCGCACACACACTAACTCACAATCTCTCACACACTCTCACACACACTAACTTGCAATCTCTCACCCACACTCGCACACACACTAACTCGCAATCTCTCACACACTCGCTCACTCACACACACACTAACTCACAATCTCTCACACACACTCGCACACACACTAACTCACAATCTCTCACACACACTCACACACACACTAACTCACAATCTCTCACACACACTCACACACACTATCTCACAATCGCTCACACACACACTAACTCGCAATCTCTCACACACACACTCACACACACTAACTCGCAATCTCTCACACACACTCACACACACACTAACTTGCAATCTCTCACACACACTCACACACACTAACTCGCAATCTCTCACACACTCGCTCACTCACACACACACTAACTTGCAATCTCTCACACACACTCACACACTCATTCACACTAACTCACAATCTCTCACACACACTCGCACACACACGAACTCGCAATCTCTCACACACTCACACACACTAACTCGCAATCTCTCACACACACTCACACACACACTAACTCGCAATCTCTCACACACTCACACACACACTAACTCGCAATCTCTCACACACTCACACACACACTAACTCGCAATCTCTCACACACACTCACACACTCACTAACTCGCAATCTCTCACACACACTCACACACACACTAACTCGCAATCTCTCACACACACTCACACACACACACTAACTCGCAATCTCTCACACACACTCACACACACACTAACTCGCAATCTCTCACACACACACACACACACTAACTCGCAATCTCTCACACACACTCACACACACACTAACTCGCAATCTCTCACACACTCACACACACACTAACTCGCAATCTCTCACACACACTCACACACACACTAACTCGCAATCTCTCACACACACTCACACTCACACACACACTAACTCACAATCTCTCACACACACTCACACACACACTAACTCGCAATCTCTCACACTCACTCACACACACTCACTCGCAATCTCTCACACACACTCGCACACACACTAACTCGCAATCTCTCACACACACTCACACACACACTAACTCGCAATCTCTCACACACACTCACACACACACTAACTCACAATCTCACACACTCACACACACCACTAACTCGCAATCTCTCACACACACTCACTCACACATAAACTCGCAATCTCTCACACACACTCACACACACACTAACTCACAATCTCTCACACACTCTCACACACACTAACTCACAATCTCTCACACACACTCACACACACACTAACTCGCAATCTCTCACACACACTCACACACACAATAACTCGCAATCTCTCACACACACTCACACACTCACACACACACTAACTCGCAATCTCTCACACACACTCACACTCACACACACACTAACTCGCAATCTCTCACACACACTCACACACTCACACACACACTAAACTCACACACACACTAACTCGCAATCTCTCACACACACTCACACACACACTAACTCTCAATCTCTCACACACACTCACACACACACTAACTCGCAATCACTCACACACTCACACACACACTAACTCGCAATCTCTCACACACACTCACACACACTAACTCGCAATCTCTCACACACACTCACATCACACACTAACTCGCAATCTCTCCACACACTCACACACACACTAACTCACAATCTCTCACACACACACACACACACTAACTCGCAATCTCTCACACACACTCCACACACACTAACTCGCATCTCTCACACACACTCTCACTCACACACACACTAACTCTCAATCTCTCACACACTCTCACACACACTAACTCACAATCTCTCACACACACTCACACACACTAACTCGCAATCTCTCACACACACTCACACACACACTAACTCGCAATCTCTCACACACACTCACACACACACTAACTCGCAATCTCTCACACACACTCACACACACACTAACTCGCAATCTCTCACACACACTCACACACACTAACTCGCAATCTCTCACACACACACTCACACACACACTAACTCGCAATCTCTCACACACACACTCACACACACTAACTCGCAATCTCTCACTCACACTCGCACACTCACTAACTCGCAATCTCTCACACACACTCACACACTCACTAACTCACAATCTCTCACACACACACTCACACACACTAACTCGCAATCTCTCACTCACACTCGCACACTCACTAACTCGCAATCTCTCACACACACTCACACACACACTAACTCGCAATCTCTCACACACACTCACTCACACACACACTAACTCACAATCTCTCACGCACACTCACACACTCACACACACACTAAATCACAATCTCTCAGGCACACTCACACACTCTCACACACACTAACTTGCAATCTCTCACACACACTCACACACTCATTCACACTAACTCACAATCTCTCACACACACTCGCACACACACGAACTCGCAATCTCTCACACACACTCACACACACACTAACTCACAATCTCTCACACACACTCACACACACACTAACTCGCAATCTCTCACACACACACTCACACACACTAACTCGCAATCTCTCACTCACACTCGCACACTCACTAACTCGCAATCTCTCACACACACTCACACACACACTAACTCGCAATCTCTCACACACACTCACACACACACACACTAACTCACAATCTCTCACGCACACTCACACACTCACACACACACTAAATCACAATCTCTCAGGCACACTCACACACTCTCACACACACTAACTTGCAATCTCTCACACTCACTCACACACTCATTCATACTAACTCACAATCTGTCACACACACTCGCACACACACTAACTCGCAATCTCTCACACACACTCACACACACACTAACTCGCAATCTCTCACACACACTCACACACACACACACTAACTCACAATCTCTCACACACACTCGCTCACTCACACACACACTAACTCGCAATCTCTCACACACACTCACACACACACTAACTCACAATCTCTCACACACACTCACTACACCATCTCACCTCTACAATCACTCACACACACTCAGCACACACACTAACTCGCAATCTCTCACACACACTCACACACACACTAACTCGCAATCTCTCACACACACTCACACACACACTAACTCGCAATCTCTCACACACACTCACACACTCACTAACTCGCAACTCTCACACACTCACACACACACTAACTCGCAATCTCTCACACACACTCACACACACACTAACTCGCAATCTCTCACACACACTCACACACACACTAACTCGCAATCTCTCACACACACTCACACACACACTAACTCGCAATCTCTCACACACTCACACACACACTAACTCGCAATCTCTCACACACTCACACACACTACTCGCAATCTCTCACACACACTCACACACACACTAACTCGCAATCTCTCACACACTCACACACACACTAACTCGCAATCTCTCACACACTCTCACACACACTAACTCGCAATCTCTCACACACACTCACACACACACTAACTCGCAATCTCTCACACACTCTCACACACACTAACTCGCAATCTCTCACACACACTCACACACACACTAACTCGCAATCTCTCACACACACTCACACACACACAACTCGCAATCTCTCACACACTCACACACACACTAACTCGCAATCTCTCACACACACTCACACTAACTCGCAATCTCTCACACACACTCACACACACTAACTCACAATCTCACACACACTCACACACACACTAACTCACAATCTCTCACACACACTCACACACACACTAACTCACAATCTCTCACACAGCACCACACACACACTAACTCAGCAATCTCTCACACACACTCACACACACACACACTCTAACTCTCACACACACTCACACCACACTAACTCGCACTCTCACACACACTACACACTCACACACACACTGCACACCACAATCTCACAACTCTCACACACTCACACACACACTAACTCGCAATCTCTCACACACACTCACACACTCACTAACTCGCAATCTCTCACACACACTCACACACACACTAACTCACAATCTCTCACACACACTCACACACACACTAACTCACAATCTCTCACACACACTCACACACACTCACTCGCAATCTCTCACACACACTCACACACTCACTAACTCGCAATCTCTCACACACACTCACACACACACTAACTCACAATCTCTCACACACACTCACACACACACTAACTCGCAATCTCTCACACACACTCACACACACACTCACTCGCAATCTCTCACACACACTCACACACTCACTAACTCACAATCTCTCACACACTCACACACACACTAACTCGCAATCTCTCACACACACTCACTCACACACTAACTCGCAATCTCTCACACACACTCACACACACTCACACACACTAACTCGCAATCTCTCACACACACTCACACACACTCACACACACTCACACACACTAACTCGCAATCTCTCACACACACTCACACACACACTAACTCGCAATCTCTCACACACACTCACACACTCACACACACACTAACTCACAATCTCTCACACACACTCACACACACACTAACTCGCAATCTCTCACACACAGTAACTCACAATCTCTCACACACACTCACACACAGCACTACTCACAATCTCTCACACACTCACACACACACTAACTCGCAATCTCTCACACACACTCGCACACACACTAACTCGCAATCTCTCACACACACTCTCACACACACTAACTCGCAATCTCTCACACACACTCACACACACTACTCGAATCTCTCACACACTCGTCACTCACACACACACTAACTCACAATCTCTCACACACACTCACACACACACTAACTCGCAATCTCTCACACACACTCACACACACACTAACTCAGCAATCTCTCACACACACTCCACACACACTAACTCGCAATCTCTCACACACACTCACTCACACACTAACTCGCAATCTCTCACACACACTCACACACACACTAACTCGCAATCTCTCACACACACTCTCACACACACTAACTCGCAATCTCTCACACACACTCACACACTCACTAACTCGCAATCTCTCACACACACTCACACACACTAACTCGCAATCTCTCACACACTACACACTCACACACACACTAACTCGCAATCTCTCACACACACACACACACTAACTCGCAATCTCTCACATACACTCACACACTCACTAACTCGCAATCTCTCACACACACTCACACACACACTAACTCGCAATCTCTCACACACACTCACACACACTCACTAACTCGCAATCTCTCACACACACTCACACACACACTAACTCACAATCTCTCACACACACTCACACACACACAAACTCGCAATCTCTCACACACACTCGCTCACACACTAACTCGCAATCTCTCACACACACTCACACACACTCACACACACTAACTCGCAATCTCTCACACACACTCACACACACTCACACACACTAACTCGCAATCTCTCACACACACTCACACACACGCTAACTCGCAATCTCTCACACACACTCACACACTCACACACACACTAACTCACAATCTCTCACACACACTCGCACACATACTAATTCACAATCTCTCACACACTCGCACACTCACACACACTCTAACTCGCAATCTCTCACGCTAACTCGCAATCTCTCACACACAGTAACTCACAATCTCTCACACACACTCACACACACACTAACTCCAATCTCTCACACTAACTCGCAATCTCTCACACACAGTAACTCACAATCTCTCACGCACACTCGCACACTCACACACACTAACTCGCAATCCCTCACACACACTCGCACACACACTAACTCGCAATCTCTCACACACAGGTAACTCACAATCCCTCACACACACTCGCACACACACTAACTCGCAACCTCTCACACACACTCACTCACACACTCACTCGCAATCTCTCATGCTAACTCGCACACTGACATACATTCACTCGCACTCTCTCACACTTACTCATACACTGACACTTGCACACGTACTCGTACTCGCACACTCACACTTGCACGCACACACACACACCCAGTCCCCCATGAGAGATCTCCGCAGTCACTGGATGGGGATCAGAAGCAGGACCCCTGGATGTCCTGTTACAACTGTACAGGGTATTGGTGAGACCACACCTTGAGTACTGCGTACAGTTTTGGTCTCCTTAATTAAGGAGGGATATACTTGCATTGAAGGCAATTCAGAGACGATTCACTCGGTTAATTCCAGAGATGAGGGGGCTGCCTTATGAAGAAAAGTTGAGCAGGTCGGGCCTATACTCATTGGAGTTTAGAAGAATGAGAGGTGATCTTATTGAAACATATCAGATACTGAGGGGGGCTCGACAGGGTAGATGCAGAGAGGATGTTTCCCCTCGTGGGGAAATCTAGAACTCGGGGGGCACAGTCTCGGAGAACGCTAACACTAACAAGGCGGCCTTCGAGACACACGACAGCGCAAAATCATCGAGCAGAAACTGATAGCCAAGTTCCGCACCAATGAGGACGGCCTCGACCGGGATCTCGGTTTCATGTCACGCTACAGGACGTGACTGGAGTCCAGACTAGAGTCGTTGTTGTCTGGTTCACAGATGTGATTTCCAGTTTTATAACAAAAAAGTAAAAAGCTTAACTGCAGACTGCAGCATTTGACACGTTGGACCCCCTGTGACCCCACCTCATTGTCTTAGCTGTATTCTGCTGTGTCTTTGATGTAATGCCTCCCTGATGGATTGTATCTCTGCAGACACATTGTTCTCTGTCTATATATACTTTGTAACTGATTGATATTCCCTCACTTTACCTGATGAAGGAGCAGCGCTCCGAAAGCTCGTAATTTCAAATAAAACTGTTGGACTATAACCTGGTGTTGTGCGACTTCTCATTTTTGTCCACCCCAGTCCAACACCGGCATCGCCGCATCATGGCCACATTTAAGGTGGAGAGAGACAGATTTTTGCAAGATAAGGGAGTGAAGGGTTATGGGGAGCGGGCAGGGAAGTGGCTTTGAGCCCCAAGATCAGCCCTGATCTTATTGAATGGCGGAGCAGGCTCGAGGGGCCAAGTGGCCTATTCCTGCTCCTATTTCTTATGTTCTTATGAAGGGTGGTCCCCTTGCTAAGCCACGACACTGAGGATAACTGCAATGGCTCCACTGCCCTGCCCCCATCACAGCCTAGATCAAGTAGGCCAGGAATGGAGCCTGGGTCTTTCCTGCTCTGTGCTTGTGTGTGTGTGGCGGGGGGGGGGGGGGAGAGACGGGTGTGGGGGTGGATGTTGAGCAGCGCCGCATATTTTAACGGCTTCCTGTTAAAACCTCGGAATTATAGGGCACGGAATTCCAGAGCGGGAACTCTGCCGATTCTGGGGTCGATAACCAGAGCTCGGACCTCGCTGGCAACATCGCAGCACAGACGGAGAGGTGACGAGAAAGGTCAGCTTTATATTAATGTCACCCTTAGGATTACTGGACTGGTGTCTCTCAGTCCCCTCTCTCTCAGGGAGATATCTGTACACTGACTGGTGTCTCTCAGTCCCTCTCCCTCAGGGAGATATCTGTACACTGACTGGTGTCTCTCAGTCCCCTCTCTCTCAGGAAGATAGCTGTACACTGACTGGTGTCTCTCAGTCCCTCTCCCTCAGGGTGATATCTGTACACTGACTGGTGTCTCTCAGTCCCTCTCCCTCAGGGAGATATCTGTACATTGACTGGTGTCCCTCAGTCCCCTCTCTCTCAGGGTGAAATCTGTACCCTGACTGGTGTCTCTCAGTCCCCTCTCCCTCAGGGTGATATCTGTACACTGACTGGTGTCTCTCAGACCCCTCTCCCTCAGGGAGATATCTGTACACTGACTGGTGTCTCTCAGTCCCCTCTCTCTCAGGGAGATATCTGTACACTAACTGGTGTCTCTCAGTCTCTCTCTCCCTCAGGGAGATATCTGTACACTGACTGGTGTCTCTCAGTCCCCTCACTCTCAGGGTGATATCTGTACACTGACTGGTGTCTCTCAGTATCCTCTCTCTCAGGGTGATATCTGTACACTGACTGGTGTCTCTCAGTCCCTCTCTCTCAGGGTGATATCTGTACACTGGCTGGTGTCTCTCAGTCTCCTCTCTCTCAGGGTGATATCTGTACACTGGCTGGTGTCTCTCAGTATCCTCTCTCTCAGGGTGATATCTGTACACTGACTGGTGTCTCTCAGTCCCCTCACTCTCAGGGTGATATCTGTACATTGACTGGTGTCCCTCAGTCCCCTCTCCCTCAGGGAGATATCTGTACACTGACTGGTGTCTCTCAGTCCCCTCTCTCTCAGGGAGATATCTGTACATTGACTGGTGTCCCTCAGTCCCCTCTCCCTCAGGGAGATATCTGTACATTGACTGGTGTCCCTCAGTCCCCTCTCCCTCAGGGAGATATCTGTAAACTGGCTGGTGTCTCTCAGTATCCTCTCTCTCAGGGTGATATCTGTACACTGGCTGGTGTCTCTCAGTATCCTCTCTCTCAGGGTGATATCTGTACATTGACTGGTGTCCCTCAGTCCCCTCTCCCTCAGGGAGATATCTGTACACTGACTGGTGTCTCTCAGTCCCCTCTCTCTCAGGGTGATATCTGTACACTGACTGGTGTCTCTCAGTCCCTCTCTCTCAGGGTGATATCTGTACACTGACTGGTGTCTCTCAGTCCCTCTCCCTCAGGGAGATATCTGTACACTGACTGGTGTCTCTCAGTCCCTCTCTCTCAGGGAGATATCTGTACACTGACTGGTGTCTCTCAGTCCCTCTCTCTCAGGGTGATATCTGTACACTGACTGGTGTCTCTCAGTCCCCTCTCCCTCAGGGAGATATCTGTACACTGACTGGTGTCTCTCAGTCCCTCTCTCCTCAGGGTGATATCTGTACACTGACTGGTGTCTCTCAGTCCCCTCTCTCTCAGGGTGATATCTGTACACTGACTGGTGTCTCTCAGTCCCTCTCCCTCAGGGAGATATCTGTACACTGACTGGTGTCTCTCAGTCCCCTCCCTCTCAGGGAGATATCTGTACACTGACTGGTGTCTCTCAGTCCCCTCTCCCTCAGGGAGATATCTGTACACTGACTGGTGTCTCTCAGTCCCCTCTCCCTCAGGGAGATATCTGTACACTGACTGGTGTCTCTCAGTCCCCTCTCCCTCAGGGAGATATCTGTACACTGACTGGTGTCTCTCAGTCCCCTCTCCCTCAGGGAGATATCTGTACATTGATTGGTGTCTCTCAGTCCCTCTCTCTCAGGGAGATATCTGTAAACTGACCTGGTGTCTCTCAGTCCCCTCTCCCTCAGGGAGATATCTGTACACTGACTAATGTCTCTCAGTCCCCTCTCCCTCAGGGAGATATCTGTACACTGACTGGTGTCCCTCAGTCCCTCTCCCTCAGGGAGATATCTGTGCACTGACTGGTGTCTCTCAGACCCTCACCCTCAGGGAGATATCTGTACACTGACTGGTGTCCCTCAGTCCCTCTCCCTCAGGAAGATAGCTGTACACTGACTGGTGTCTCTCAGTCCCTCTCCCTCAGGGTGATATCTGTACACTGACTGGTGTCTCTCAGTCCCTCTCCCTCAGGGAGATATCTGTACATTGACTGGTGTCCCTCAGTCCCCACTCTCTCAGGGTGATATCTGTACACTGACTGGTGTCTCTCAGTCCCTCTCCCTCAGGGAGATATCTGCACACTGATTGGTGTCTCTCAGTCCCTCTCTCTCAGGGAGATATCTGTACACTAACTGGTGTCTCTCAATCCCTCTCTCTCAGGGTGATATCTGTACACTGACTGGTGTCCCTCAGTCCCCTCTCCCTCAGGGAGATATCTGTACACTGACTGGTGTCTCTCAGTCCCCTCTTCCTCAGGGTGATATCTGTACACTGACTGGTGTCTCTCAGTCCCCTCTCTCTCAGGGTGATATCTGTACACTGACTGGTGTCTCTCAGTCCCTCTCCCTCAGGGAGATAGCTGTACACTGACTGGGGTCTCTCAGTCCCCTCCCTCTCAGGGAGATATCTGTACACTGACTGGTGTCTCTCAGTCCCCTCTCCCTCAGGGAGATATTTGTACACTGACTGGTGTCTCTCAGTCCCCTCTCCCTCAGGGAGATATCTGTACACTGACTGGTGTCTCTCAGTCCCCTCTCCTCAGGGAGATATCTGTACACTGACTGGTGTCTCTCAGTCCCCTCTCCCTCAGGGAGATATCTGTACACTGACTGGTGTCTCTCAGTCCCTCTCTCTCAGGGAGATATCTGTACACTGACTGGTGTCTCTCAGTCCCCTCTCCTCAGGGAGATATCTGTACACTGACTGGTGTCTCTCAGTCCCTCTCCCTCAGGGAGATATCTGTACACTGACTGGTGTCTCTCAGTCCCTCTCCCTCAGGGAGATATCTGTACACTGACTGGTGTCTCTCAGTCCCTCTCCCTCAGGGAGATATCTGTACACTGACTGGTGTCTCTCAGTCCCCTCTCTCTCAGGGAGATATCTGTACACTGACTGGTGTCTCTCAGTCCCTCTCTCTCAGGGAGATATCTGTACACTGACTGGTGTCTCTCAGTCCCTCTCTCTCAGGGTGATATCTGTACACTGACTGGTGTCTCTCAGTCCCTCTCTCTCAGGGAGATATCTGTACACTGACTGGTGTCTCTCAGTCCCTCTCTCCTCAGGGAGATATCTGTACACTGACTGGTGTCTCTCAGTCCCTCTCTCTCAGGGAGATATCTGTACACTGACTGGTGTCTCTCAGTCCCTCTCTCCTCAGGGTGATATCTGTACACTGACTGGTGTCTCTCAGTCCCCTCTCCCTCAGGGTGATATCTGTACACTGACTGGTGTCTCTCAGTCCCTCTCTCTCAGGGAGATATCTGTACACTGACTGGTGTCTCTCAGTCCCTCTCCCTCAGGGAGATATCTGTACACTGACTGGTGTCTCTCAGTCCCTCTCTCCTCAGGGTGATATCTGTACACTGACTGGTGTCTCTCAGTCCCTCTCCCTCAGGGAGATATCTGTACACTGACTGGTGTCTCTCAGTCCCCTCTCTCTCAGGGTGATATCTGTACACTGACTGGTGTCTCTCAGTCCCTCTCCCTCAGGGAGATATCTGTACACTGACTGGTGTCTCTCAGTCCCTCTCTCTCAGGGAGATATCTGTACACTGACTGGTGTCTCTCAGTCCCTCTCTCTCAGGGAGATATCTGTACACTGACTGGTGTCTCTCAGTCCCCTCTCCCTCAGGGAGATATCTGTACACTGACTGGTGTCTCTCAGTCCCCTCTCCTCAGGGTGATATCTGTACACTGACTGGTGTCTCTCAGTCCCCTCTCTCTCAGGGTGATATCTGTACACTGACTGGTGTCTCTCAGTCCCTCTCCCTCAGGGAGATATCTGTACACTGACTGGTGTCTCTCAGTCCCCTCCTCTCAGGGAGATATCTGTACACTGACTGGTGTCTCTCAGTCCCCTCTCCTCAGGGAGATATCTGTACACTGACTGGTGTCTCTCAGTCCCCTCTCCCTCAGGGAGATATCTGTACACTGACTGGTGTCTCTCAGTCCCCTCTCCTCAGGGAGATATCTGTACACTGACTGGTGTCTCTCAGTCCCTCTCTCTCAGGGAGATATCTGTACACTGACTGGTGTCTCTCAGTCCCTCTCTCTCAGGGAGATATCTGTACACTGACTGGTGTCTCTCAGTCCCCTCTCCTCAGGGAGATATCTGTACACTGACTGGTGTCTCTCAGTCCCCTCTCCCTCAGGGAGATATCTGTACACTGACTGGTGTCTCTCAGTCCCTCTCTCTCAGGGAGATATCTGTACACTGACTGGTGTCTCTCAGTCCCTCTCCCTCAGGGAGATATCTGTACACTGACTGGTGTCTCTCAGTCCCCTCTCTCTCAGGGAGATATCTGTACACTGACTGGTGTCTCTCAGTCCCTCTCTCTCAGGGAGATATCTGTACACTGACTGGTGTCTCTCAGTCCCTCTCTCCTCAGGGTGATATCTGTACACTGACTGGTGTCTCTCAGTCCCTCTCTCTCAGGGAGATATCTGTACACTGACTGGTGTCCCTCAGTCCCTCTCTCCCTCAGGGTGATATCTGTACACTGACTGGTGTCTCTCAGTCCCTCCCTCTCAGGGAGATAGCTGTACACTGACTGGTGTCCCTCAGTCCCTCTCTCCCTCAGGGTGATATCTGTACACTGACTGGTGTCTCTCAGTCCCCTCTCCCTCAGGGTGATATCTCTACACTGACTGGTGTCTCTCAGTCCCCTCTCCCTCAGGGAGATATCTGTTCACTGACTGGTGTCCCTCAGTCCCTCTCCCTCAGGGAGATAGCTGTACACTGACTGGTGTCTCTCAGTCCCCTCACTCTCAGGGTGATATCTGTACACTGACTGGTGTCTCTCAGTCCCCTCTTCCTCAGGGTGATATCTGTACACTGACTGGTGTTTCTCAGTCCCTCTCCCTCAGGGAGATAGCTGTACACTGACTGGTGTCTCTCAGTCCCTCTCTCTCAGGGAGATACCTGTACACTGACTGGTGTCTCTCAGTCCCTCTCCCTCAGGGAGATATCTGTACACTGACTATGTCTCTCAGTCCCTCTCTCTCAGGGTGATATCTGTACACTGACTGGTGTCTCTCAGTCCCTCTCTCCCTCAGGGAGATATCTGTACACTGACTGGTGTCTCTCAGTCCCCTCACTCTCAGGGAGATATCTGTACACTGATTGGTGTCTCTCAGTCCCTCTCTCCCTCAGGGAGATATCTGTACACTGGCTGGTGTCTCTCAGTCCCCTCCCTGTCAGGGAGATATCTGTACACTGACTGGTGTCTCTCAGTCCCCTCTCCCTCAGCGAGATATCTGTACACTGACTGGTGTCTCTCAGTCCCTCTCTCCCTCAGGGAGATATCTGTACACTGACTGGTGTCCCTCAGACCCTCTCCCTCAGGGAGATATCTGTGCACTGACTGGTGTCTCTCAGTCCCTCACCCTCAGGGAGATATCTGTACACTGAAAGGTGTCCCTCAGTCCCTCTCCCTCAGGAAGATAGCTGTACACTGACTGGTGTCTCTCAGTCCCTCTCCCTCAGGGAGATATCTGTACATTGACTGGTGTCTCTCAGTCCCCTCTCTCTCAGGGTGATATCTGTACACTAACTGGTGTCTCTCAGTCCCTCTCTCTCAGGGAGATATCTGTACACTGACTGGTGTCCCTCAGTCCCTCTCTCCCTCAGGGAGATATCTGTACACTGACTGGTGTCCCTTACTCCCTCTCTCCCTCAGGGTGATATCTGTGCACTGACTGGTGTCTCTCAGTCCCTCCCTCTCAGGGAGATAGCGGTACACTGACTGGTGTCTCTCAGTCCCTCTCTCTCAGGGAGATATCTGTACACTGACTGGTGTCTCTCAGTCCCTCCCTCTCAGGGAGATAGCGGTACACTGACAGGTGTCTCTCAGTCCCTCTCTCTCAGGGTGATATCTGTACACTGACTGGTGTCTCTCAGTCCCTCTCCCTCAGGGAGATATCTGTAAATTGACTGGTGTCTCTCAGTCCCCTCTCTCCCAGGGAGATATCTGTACACTGACTGGTGTCTCTCAGTCCCCTCTCTCTCAGGGTGCTATCTGTACACTGACTGGTGTCTCTCAGTCCCACTCGGTCAGGGAGATATCTGTAAATTGACTGGTGTCTCTCAGTCCCTCTCTCTCAGGGAGATATCTGTACACTGACTGGTGTCTCTCAGTCCCCTCTCTCTCAGGGAGATAACTGTACACTGACTGATGTCTCTCAGTCCCTCTCCCTCAGGGAGATATCTGTAAATTGACTGGTGTCTGTGTCCCTCTCCCTCAGGGTGATATCTGTACACTGACTGGTGTCTCTCAGTCCCTCTCCCTCAGGGAGGTATCTGTACATTGACTGGTGTCTCTCAGTGCCTCTCCCTCAGGGAGATATCTGTACACTGACTGGTGTCTCTCAGTCCCTCTCTCTCAGGGAGATATCTGTACACTGACTGGTGTTTTAGTGATGTTGGGTGAGGTATAAATATTTGCCCAGGACACCGGGGAGAACTCCCCCCTGCTCTTCTTCAAATAGTGGCCATGGGATTCTATACCTCCTAGTAACAAGGCAGAGAGGGCCTCGGTTTAACATCTCATCGAAAGACGCCACCTCCTACAGTGCGGCGCTCCCTCAGTACTGACCCTCCGACAGTGCGGCGCTCCCTCAGTACTGCCCCTCCGACAGTGCAGCGCTCCCTCAGTACTACCCCTCCGACAGTGCAGCACTCCCTCAGTACTGACCCTCCGACAGTGCAGCGCTCCCTCAGTACTGACCCTCCGACAGTGTGGTGCTCCCTCAGTACTGCCACTCCGACAGTGCGGTGCTCCCTCAGTACTGCCCCTCCGACAGTGCAGCGCTCCCTCAGTACTGCCCCTCCGACAGTGCAGTGCTCCCTCAGTACTGCCACTCCGACAGTGCGGTGCTCCCTCAGTACTGCCCCTCCGACAGTGCAGCACTCCCTTAGTACTGCCCCTCCGACAGTGCAGTGCTCCCTCAGTACTGCCACTCCGACAGTGCGGTGCTCCCTCAGTACTGCCCCTCCGACAGTGCAGCCCTCCCTCAGTACTGCCCCTCCGACAGTGCAGCGCTCCCTCAGTACTGCCCCTCCGACAGTGCAGCACTCCCTTAGTACTGCCCCTCCGACAGTGCAGTGCTCCCTCAGCACTGCCCCTCCGACAGTGCAGAGCTCCCTCAGTACTGCCCCTCCGACAGTGCAGCACTCCCTCAGTACTGCCCCTCCGACAGTGCAGCCCTCCCTCAGTACTGCCCCTCCGACAGTGCGGCGCTCCCTTAGTACTGCCCCTCCGACAGTGCGGTGCTCCCTCAGTACTGCCCCTCCGACAGTGCGGCGCTCCTTCAGTACTGCCCCTCCGACAGTGCGGCGCTCCTTCAGTACGGCCCCTCCGACAGTGCAGCACTCCCTCAGTACTGTCCCTCCGACAGTGCAGCGCTCCCTCAGTACGGCCCCTCCAACAGTGCAGCGCTCCCTCAGTACGGCCCCTCCGACAGTGCAGGCGCTCCCTCAGTACTGCCCCTCCGACAGTGCAGGCGCTCCCTCAGTACTGCTCCTCCGACAGTGCGGCGCTCCCTCAGTACTGCCCCTCCGACAGTGCAGCGCTCCCTCAGTACTGGTAACCAGGTGGAGTGTCTGAGTGGTGTTGAGGGCTGTGTTTTTTCGATGTTTGAGTGTCGGTCTGACGCCCGTTGTCTCTTCCTCCACAGGGACTCAGTCCGAACAGGATTTCTCCAGGGATCTGGGAGCAAGACACCTGGGACAGGCCCACCACCGACCCCGGTGCATTGGACATCCTGCTGGAGTGCACGACCCCCTTCGCGACTCCTCCTCGCTCCCGCCCTACGCCCTCCCGGCCTACTGCACAGGCTCCCAGAGCCGGGCCCTGCCCAATCGCTCCTCGCCCGGGCTGGGATTGACCAACCCATACGGCGCGGAGTGCTACGGGTACACGCCTCGGTGAGAGCCCCCTCTCCCTCCTGCCGAATTCCCCCTCCCTCTCCCCCTCCCCCCCATTCCCCTCCCCCTCCCCCTTTCCCCCCTCCCCCTTTCTCCCTACCCCTTTCCCCTCCCCCATTCCCCCCTCCCCCATTCCCCCCTCTCCCTTCCCCATTCCCCCTCCCCCTTTCCCCCCTCCCCATTCCCCCCTCTCCCTTTCTCCCTCCTCCATTCCCCCCTCCCCCATCCCCCTTTCTCCCTACCCCTTTCCCCTCCTCCTCCCCATTCCCCCTCTCCCTTTCTCCCTCCCCCATTCCCCCCTCCCCCATTCCCCCCTCCCCCTTTCTCCCTCCCCCATTCCCCTCCTCCTCCCATTCCCCCCTCTCCCTTTCTCCCTCCCCCATTCCCCCCATCCCCCCCTCCCCCCTCCCCCTTTCTCCTACCCCTTTCACCTCCTCCTCCCCATTCCCCCCTCTCCCTTTCTCCCTCCCCATTCCCCCCTCCCCATTCCCCCCTCTCCCTTTCTCCCTCCCCCATTCCCCCCTCCCCCTCCCCCATTCCCCCTCCCCCTTCTCCCTCCCCCATTCCCATTCCCCCCTCCCCCTTTCTCCCTCCCCCATTCCCCTCCTCCTCCCCATTCCCCCCTCTCCCTTTCTCCCTCCCCCATTCCCCCCATCCCCATTCCCCCCCTCCCCATTCCCCCTCTCCCTTTCTCCCCCCCTCTCCCTTTCTCCCTCCCCATTCCCCCCTCCCCATTCCCCCCTCTCCCTTTCTCCCTCCCCCATTCCCCCCCTCCCCCTCCCCCATTCCCCCTCCCCCTTCTCCCTCCCCCATTCTCATTCCCCCCATCCCTTTCTCCCTCCCCCCTCCCCCCCCATTCCCCCTCCCTCTCCCCCCCATTCCCCCTCCCCCTCCCCCATTCCCCTCCCCCCCCTTCCCCTCCCCCCCACCCTCCCCCTCCCCCATTCCCCTCCCCCCCATTCCCTCCCCCTCCCCCATTCCCCTCCCCCCCACCCTCCCCACCAATCTTCAGGTTACTCAAATGCCGCCCTGGCCTGAAACAACTGCTGCCTGTTTCCCCGTCTTGTCTTTCACTCCCTTCTCCCCCCGCCCCACTCGATCTTCGTTGCTGTGCTGTAAGATGTTTCCCCTCACTCTGTCTTTCAAAAATAAAATGATTTGATGAAAAATCTTCAGCACCAAGTGTTAATGGCTGCACGTGTCACATTCTCTGAGTTGTGGTACTGGAGAGAGAGAGAGAGAGAGAGAGAGACAGAGACAGAGACAGGGAGAGAGAGACAGAGAGAGAGAGAAACAGAGAGAGACAGAGAGAGAGAGAGAGACAGAGAGAAAGAGACAGTGAGAGAGACAGTGAGAGAGAGACAGTGAGAGAGAGAGAGACAGACAGTGAGAGAGAGACAGAGAGAGAGAGACAGCGAGAGAGAGAAACACAGAGAGAGAGAGACAGAGAGAGAGACAGCGAGATGAGAGTCAGAGAGAGAAAGAGAGCCAGAGAGAGAGAGCCAGAGAGAGAGAGACAGAGAGAGAGAGACACAGAGAGAGAGACACAGAGAGAGAGACACAGAGAGAGAGAGAGAGACAGAGAGACAGAGAGAGAGAGAGAGAGAGAGACAGAGAGAGACAGAGACAGAGAGAGGGAGGGAGAGAGAGACAGAGAGAGGGAGAGAGAGAGAGAGACAGAGAGAGAGAGAGAAAGAGAGAGACAGAGAGAGACAGAGAGGGAGAGAGAGAGAGAAAGAAGAATAAAATCAAACTGCAAATAACAACAGGAAGATTCTGGAATTGTCTGATTTATTTAATTCCCCGAGGAACTGTGACAACTTTTGCGAGGTCGAGACCTGCGGGGTAATGGAGGGAGTCCCAGCTGGAGAGTTCCAGCCCGCCCATGCTCCACGCTCGCCCCCTTCTCTCTCTGCCGCTGGGACGATGCGCCCTCGCCCCACCGCGCTCACTGTTTGCCGTTGCCGTTAATGGGGAGCTTCTTGTGGGCATCGGACGCCAGGAAGACCTTGAGCTTGGGACTGGCGGTGATGCGTTCCACATAGGCCTTCAGCATGGGGCTGTCCTTCAGGCAGCCTGGGGACAGCACCTCGAAGTTAGAGAGGAGATCGACCAGGTTATAATCGGCGAAAGAGATCTACGGAGAGAGAGAGGGAGAGAATTAGCAAGTGTCAGCATCGAGCGCTCCCAGGACAGGTACAGCACGGGTTAGATACAGTGTAGAGCTCCCTCTACATCACCCTGACAGTGTGTCCCCACTTTATACCCAGTGTCAGCATCGAGCGCTCCCAGGGCAGGTACAGCACGGGTTAGATACAGTGTAGAGCTCCCTCTACATTACCCTGACAGTGTGTCCCCACTTTATACCCAGTGTCAGCATCGAGCGCTCCCAGGGCAGGTACAGCACGGGTTAGATACAGTGTAGAGCTCCCTCTACATTACCCTGACAGTGTATCCCCCACTTTATACCCAGTGTCAGTGCAGAGCTCCAATGTTAAGAGTGGGTTTCTTACCTTGTCACCCACGATGAACTCCTTCCCACCCTTGTTTTTCGCCAGAAAAGTTTCGAAGGGTTTCACCACTGCTGTAATGTTCTTGATGAAATCTTCTTTGCCAGTTTCCTGTGGGGTAATTGAGAAGATAAAAGTTGTGTCATTGAGTCATGTTTCTTCAGCTCGAGCCCCCATAATCCCAGGCCAACACTCCCCTTGGGCCAGTACTGAGGGAGCGCCGCACTGTCGGAGAGGCAGTACTGAGGGAGTGCTGCACTGTCGGAGGGACAGTACTGGGGGAGCGCTGCACTGTCAGAGGGGCAGTACTGAGGGAGCGCTGCACTGTAGGAGGGGCAGTACTGAGGGAGCGCCGCACTGTCGGAGGGTCAGTACTGAGGGAGCGCTGCACTGTCGGAGGGACAGTACTGAGGGAGCGCTGCACTGTCGGAGGGGCAGTACTGAGGGAGCGCTGCACTGTCGGAGGGGCAGTACCGAGGGAGCGCTGCACTGTTGGAGGGGCAGTACTGAGGGAGCGCCGCACTGTCGGAGGGACAGTACTGAGGGAGCGCTGCACTGTCGGAGGGACAGTACTGGGGGAGCGCTGCACTGTCAGAGGGGCAGTACTGAGGGAGCGCAGCACTGTCGGAGGGGCAGTACTGAGGGAGCGCTGCACTGTCGAGGGACAGTACTGAGGGAGCGCTGCACTGTCGGAGGGGCAGTACTGAGGGAGTGCTGCACTGTTGGAGGGTCAGTACTGAGGGAGCGCAACACTGTCGGAGGGGCAGTACTGAGGGAGCGCCGCACTGTCGGAGGGGCAGTACTGAGGGAGTGCAGCACTGTCGGAGGGGCAGTACTGAGGGAGCACTGCACTGTCGGAGGGGCAGTACTGAGGGAGCGCCGCACTGTTGGAGGGGTAGTACTGAGGGAGCGCTGCACTGTCAGAGGGGCAGTACTGAGGGAGCGCTGCACTGTCGGAGGGGCAGTACTGAGGGAGCGCTGCACTGTCGGAGGGGCAGTACTGAGGGAGCGACGCACTGTCGGAGGGGCAGTACTGAGAGAGCGCCGCACTGTTGGAGGGGCAGTACTGAGGGAGCGCTGCACTGTCGGAGGGGCAGTACTGAGGGAGCGCTGCACTGTTGGAGGGGCAGTACTGAGGGAGCGCTGCACTGTTGGAGGGGCAGTACTGAGGGAGCGACGCACTGTGGGAGGGGCAGTACTGAGGGAGCGCTGTACTGTCAGAGGTACCGTATTTCGGATGAGAAGTTAAAACAAGTTCCCATCTGCCCTCTTGTGTGGACGTAAAAGATCCCGAACAAAACAAATCCATTGATAATTCATCACATTGTTTGTGTTTGTGGAACAATATGGGTACAAAATGGCTGCAGTGTTTGCTGCCGTATCATACGACATAGGAACAGGAGGAGGCCATTCAGCCCCTCGAGCCCATTACACAGGAACAGGAGGAGGCCCATTCAGCCCCTCGAGCCTGTTACACAGGAAGAGGAGGAGGCCCATTCAGCCCCTCGAGCCCGTTACATTAGAAACAGGAAGAGGCCATTCAGCCCCTCGAGCCTGTTACATAAGAACTGGAGGCCATTCAGCCCCATCGAGACTGTTACACAGGAACAGGAAGAGGCCATTCAGCCCCTCGAGCCTGTTACACAGGAACAGGAGGAGGCCATTCAGCCCCCTCGAGCCTGTTACACAGTAACAGGAGGAGGCCATTCAGCCCCTCGAGCCTGTTACACAGGAACAGGAGGAGGCCATTCAGCCCCCTCGAGCCTGTTACATTAGTAACAGGAGGAGGCCTCTTAAGCCGCTCGAGCCTGTTACACAGGAACAGGAGGAGGCCATTCAGCCCTCGAGCCTGTTACACAGGAACAGGAGGAGGCCCATTCAGCCCCTCGAGTCTGTTACACAGGAACAGGAGGAGGCCCATTCAGCAACGAGTGCCTGTTCCGTCATTCAATTAGATCATGGCTGATCTGTATCTTAATTCCATCTGATCATCTTGGTTGCGGTACCCTTAATACCCTTGCATGACATCAATCAGTCTTGAAAGCTCGAATTGAGCCCCAGCCTGGAGAGCTTTTCGGGGGAGAGAGTTCCAGGTGTCCGTTAACCCTTTGTGTGCGGAAGTACCTCCTGACGTCACCCCTGAACGGCCTGGCTCTAATTTTAAAGGTTGTGCCCCCTTGTTCTGGACTCTCCCCAACACATCAGCTGAAATAATTTCTCTCTATCGACCCTATCGAATACTTTAATCACCTTAAACACCTCGATTCGATTACCCTTTGATCTTCCTGTTCTCGATGGAATACAAGCCTCGTCTGCGCAACCTGTCCTCGTAATTTAACCCTTTTAGCCCCGGTGTCAGAAAAGGAAAGAAAGATTTGTATTTATACGGCGTCTTTCATGAACATCGGACGTCTCAAAGCGCTTTACAGCCAATGAGGTACTTTTTGAAGGGCAGTCACTGTTGTATTGTGGGAAACGCGGCAACCAATTTGCGCACTGCAAGCTCCCACAATCAGCAATCTGATAACGACCTTTTGATCTGTTTTAGTGATGTGGATTGAGGGATAAATATTGGCCCAGGACACCGGGAGAACTCCCCCCTGCTCTTCTTCGAAATAGTGGCCGTGGGATCTTTTACGTCCACCTGAGAGAGCAGATAGGGCCTCGGTTTAATGTCTCACCCGAAAGACGGCACCTCCGACAGTGCAGCGCTCCCTCAGTACTGCCCCTCCGACAGTGCGGCGCTCCCTCAGCACTGCCCCTCCGACAGTGCGGCGCTCCCTCAGCACTGCCCCTCCGACAATGCGGCGCTCCCTCAGCACTGCCCCTCCGACAGTGCGGCGCTCCCTCAGTACTGCCCCTCCGACAGTGCAGTGCTCCCTCAGTATTGCCCCTCCGACAGTGCAGCGCTCCCTCAGTACTGCCCCTCCGACAGTGCAGTGCTCCCTCAGTACTGCCCCTCCGACAGTGCGGCGCTCCCTCAGCACTGCCCCTCCGACAGTGCGGCGCTCCCTCAGCACTGCCCCTCCGACAGTGCGGCGCTCCCTCAGTACTGCCCCTCCGACAGTGCAGCGCTCCCTCAGTACTGACCCTCCGACAGTGTGGCGCTCCCACAGTACTGACCATCCGACAGTGCAGCACTCCCTCAGTACTGCCCCTCCGACAGTGCAGCGCTCCCTCAGTACTGCCCCTCCGACAGTGCGGCGCTCCCTCAGTACTGCCCCTCCGACAGTGCGGCACTCCCTCAGTACTGCCCCTCCGACAGTGCAGCACTCCCTCAGTACTGCCCCTCCGACAGTGCAGCGCTCCCTCAGCACTGCCCCTCCGACAGTGCGGCGCTCCCTCAGCACTGCCCCTCTGACAGTGCAGCGCTCCCTCAGCACTGCCCCCTCCGACAGTGCAGCGCTCCCTCAGCACTGCCCCTCCGACAGTGCGGTGCTCCCTCAGCACTGCCCCTCCGACAGTGCAGCGCTCCCTCAGCACTGCCCCTCCGACAGTGCAGCGCTCCCTCAGTACTGCCCCCTCCGACAGTGCGGTACTCCCTCAGCACTGCCCCTCCGACAGTGCAGCGCTCCCTCAGCACTGCCCCTCCGACAGTGCAGCGCTCCCTCAGTACTGCCCCTCCGACAGTGCAGCGCTCCCTCAGTACTGCCCCTCCGACAGTGCGGCGCTCCCTCAGCACTGCCCCTCCGACAGTGCAGCCCTCCCTCAGCACTGCCCCCTCCGACAGTGCAGTGCTCCCTCAGCACTGCCCCTCCGACAGTGCAGCGCTCCCTCAGTACTGCCCCTCCGACAGTGCAGCGCTCCCTCAGTACTGCCCCTCCGACAGTGCAGCGCTCCCTCAGTACTGCACTGAGAGTGTCAGCCTAGATTTTGTCCTCAAGTCTCTGGAGTGTGACTTGAACCCAGAACCTTCTGACTCAGAGGCGAGGGTGCTACCCACTGAACCACGGCTGACACTTATCATTCTGGAGAATCTGCGCTGCACCCCTTCCAAGGCCAATATATCCTTCCTGAGGTGTGGTGCCCAGAACTGAATACAGTTACTCCGGTTCGAGGTCTGACCAGACTTTTCTATAAACAGTAATGTAAATTCAACACCAATTTGTGTCGCAGCTCCTCGGTCTTGAGCTAACGTTCCCCGTAAGAGTTGCGTTGTTAAGAGTGACTCACGTATTCTTTGTAGATTAGCGTCACGTACTTAAGGCGCAGATCCTCGACCCCATCGTTCATCATGTCGATCAACGTGGCCTCTTTATCGTCCTTCCCATACAAGCCTTGATCAAAAAAAAAACCATAAAATGTGCCTCAACAACGTGAGAATTGGATTGAACAAGAGAGACCAGCAGCAGGGTAGATCTCAGGCTTCAGCCAGTCGGAAACAGTGGGCCTCAGGCGTCAGCTGGTCGGGTACCTCCCCTATAACTAGCGCCGCCCCGGCCGCAGGTAGGCCCCCCCCCTGACCCCGGTGGACATAGCGTCCGGCGGTCAGTCGGGGCGGCGGGGGGCAGCCACCCAATGTTACAGCGGGGCGCTGCGCACGGCGATGACATCATCGCCGTGCGCAGCGCCACGGTTAGTGCCGCCGCTAACATAGAAACATAGAAAC
>JASTWF010000220.1:705567-726462 GCA_030390025.1 Squalus acanthias
TTACAGAGATAGGAGGGTTGTAGGGGCTGGAGGAGGTTACAGAGATAGGGAGGGTTGTAGGGCTGGAGGAGGTTACAGAGATAGGGAGGGTTGTAGGGGCTGGAGGAGGTTACAGAGATAGGGAGGGTTGTACGGCTGGAGGAGGTTACAGAGATAGGGAGGGTTGTAGGGCTGGAGGAGGTTACAGAGTTAGGGAGGGTTGTAGGGCTGGAGGAGGTTACAGAGATAGGGAGGGTTGTAGGGCTGGAGGAGGTTACAGAGATAGGGAGGGTTGTACGGCTGGAGGAGGTTACAGAGATAGGGAGGGGTGTAGGGCTGGAGGAGGTTACAGAGATAGGAAGGGTTGTAGGGGCTGGAGGAGGTTACAGAGATAGGGAGGGTTGTAGGGCTGGAGGAGGTTACAGAGATAGGGAGGGTTGTAGGGGCTGGAGGAGGTTACAGAGATAGGGAGGGTTGTAGGGACTGGAGGAGGTTGCAGAGATAGGGAGGGTTATAGGGGCTGGAGGAGTTTACAGAGATAGGGAGGGTTGTAGGGCTGGAGGTGGTTACAGAGATAGGGAGGGTTGTAGGGCTGGAGGAGGTTACAGAGATAGGGAGGGTTGTGGGGCTGGAGGAGGTTACAGAGATAGGGAGGGTTATAGGGGCTGGAGGAGGTTACAGAGATAGGGAGGGTTGTAGGGCTGGAGGAGGTTACAGAGATAGGGAGGGTTGTAGGGGCTGGAGGAGGTTACAGAGATAGGGAGGGTTGTAGGGGCTGGAGGAGGTTACAGAGATAGGGAGGGTTGTAGGGGCGGGAGGAGGTTACAGAGATAGGGAGGGTTGTAGGGCTGGAGGAGGTTACAGAGATAGGGAGGGTTGTAGGGGCTGGAGGAGGTTACAGAGATAGGGAGGGTTGTAGGGGCTGGAGGAGGTTACAGAGATAGGGAGGGTTGTAGGGCTGGAGGAGGTTACAGAGATAGGGAGGGTTGTAGGGGCTGGAGGAGGTTACAGAGATAGAGAGGGTTGTAGGGCTGGAGGAGGTTACAGAGATAGGGAGGGTTGTAGGGGCTGGAGGAGGTTACAGAGATAGGGAGGGTTGTGGGGCTGAAGGAGGTTACAGAGATAGGGAGAGGCGAGGCCATGGAGTGATTTGGAAACAAGGATGAGAATTTTGAAATCGAGGTGCTGCTTAACTGGGAGCCAGTGTAGGTCAGCGAGCACAGGGGTGATGGGCGAACGGGACTTGGTGCAAGTTAGGACACGGGCAGCCGAGTTTTGGATGACCTCAAGTTTACGAAGGGTGGAATGTGGGAGGCCGGCCAGGAGTGCGTTGGAATAGTCAAATCTAGAGGTAACAAAAATGAGAAGTTGCACAACACCAGGTTATAGTCCAACAGTTTTATTTGAAATCACAAGCTTTCGGAGCTGCTGCTCCTTCATCGGGTGAAGTAAAGAAATACAGAATCGACAAAGCATATATAGATAGAGAACAATGCATGTGTAACTTACAATGGTAGACGACTAAATTTAATCATCCTGACTGTTTATCTGCCGAGGTGTGACAAAAGGCAATCAGGTCAGCCAGGAAGGTACCACATCAAAGACATAGCAAGATACAACTGAGACATTGAGGTGGAGTTACAGGGGGTCTAACGTGTCAAAAGCTGCAGTCGGTATGTAAAACGATAATCTTTAACATTTTTACTTTTTTACTGGGAATCACATCTGTGAACAAGCCAACGACGACTCGAGTCTGGATCACGTCATGTATCGTGACATAAACCCAAGATCCCGGTTGAGGCCGTCCTCATGAGTGCGGAACTTGGCTATCAGTTTCTGCTCGATGATTTTGCGTTGTCGTGTGTTTCTAAGGCCGCCTTGGAGAACGCTTACCCGCAGATCCGAGGCTGAATGTCCTTGACTGCTGAAGTGTTCCCCGAGGTAACAAAGGCATGGATGAGGGGATATCAAGAGATATGGGGCCAAGGCGGTTAAATTGAGTTAGGATGTAGATCAGCCATGATCTCATTGAATGGCGGAACAGGCTCGAGGGGCTGAATGGCCTCCTCCTGTTCCTATATTGCTATCTCGTTCCCCATATGCCCATGTGCCCTATGAATGACCTCCTAACTGGACAGAGTAGATAGAGGGAGGCTGTTCCAATTGGCAGAAGGGTCGAGAACCAGAGGACACAGATTTAAGGTGATTGGCAGAAGAAGCAAAGGCGACATGAGGAAATACTTCTTACGCAGCGAGTGATTAGGATCTGGAATGTACTGCCTGAAAGGGTGGTGGAGGCAGATTCAATCACAGCTTTCAAAAGGGAGTTAGATAAGTATCTGACGGATAGCAATTTGCAGGGCTACGGGGAAAGGGCGGGGAGTGGAACTAGCTGAACTGCTCTTGCAGAGAGCCCGCACGGGTCAATGACCTCCTATGAATGACCGAGGGAACGACGCACTGTCGGAGGGGCGGTACTGAGGGAGTGCTGCACTGTCGGAGGGGCAGTACTGAGGGAGCGCACCCCAGCCTTTGCCCCCTCTCTCTCCCCCCCACCCCACCCCAGCCTTTGCCCCCTCTCTCTCCCCCCCACCCCACCCCAGCCTTTGCCCCCGCTCACTCCCCCCCGCCCCCCGCTCACTCCCCATGCCTCCTTCACGCCAAGGCTGGTAGAAGTGTGGAAATCTCTTCCGCCAAAACCAGTAGAGGCCAGCTCAATTAATCACGATAAATCTGAGATTGATAGATTTTCTTTGCCAGCCAGGGCTAACAACAACCACCTGCATTTATATAGCGCCTTTAACGTGGTAAAACGTCCCAAGGCGCTTCACAGCAGTGTTATGAGACAAACAATTTGACAGCGAGCCACATAAGGAGAAATTAGGGCAGGAAACCAAAAGCTTGGTCAAAGAGGGAGGTTTTAAGGAGCGTCTTAAAGGAGGAAAGAGAGGTAGCGAGGCGGAGAGGTTTAGGGAGGGAATTCCAGAGCTTAGGGCCCAGGCAACAGAAGGCACGGCCGCCAATGGTTGAGCGATTATAATCAGGGATCATCAAGAGAGCAGAATTAGAGGAACGCAGAGATCTCGGGGGGGGTTGTGGGGCTGAAGGAGATTACAGAGATAGGGAGGGTTGTAGGGGCTGGAGGAGGTTACAGTGATAGGGAGGGTTGTAGGGGCTGGAGGAGGTTACAGAGATAGGGAGGATTGTAGGGCTGGGAGAGGTTACAGAGACAGGGAGGGTTGTAGGGGCTGGGGGAGGTTACAGAGATAGGGAGGGTTGTAGGGGCTGGAGGAGGTTACAGAGATAGGGAGGATTGTAGGGGCTGGAGGAGGTTACAGAGATAGGGAGGGTTGTAGGGGCTGGAGGAGGTTACAGAGATAGGGAGGGTTGTAGGGCTGGAGGAGGTTACAGAGATAGGGAGGGTTGTAGGGGCTGGAGGAGGTTACAGAGATAGGGAGAGTTGTAGGGCTGGAGCAGGTTACAGAGATAGGGAGGGTTGTAGGGGCTGGAGGAGTTTACAGAGATAGGGAGGGTTGTAGGGGCTGGAGGAGGTTACAGAGATAGGGAGGGTTGTCGGGCTGGAGGAGGTTACAGAGATAGGGAGGGTTGTAGGGCTGGAGGAGGTTACAGAGATAGGGAGGGTTGTAGGGCTGGAGGAGGTTACAGAGATAGGGAGGGTTGTAGGGCTGGAGGAGGTTACAGAGATAGGGAGGGTTGTAGGGACTGGAGGAGGTTACAGAGATAGGGAGGGTTGTAGGGGCTGGAGGAGGTTACAGAGATAGGGAGGGTTGTCGGGCTGGAGGAGGTTACAGAGATAGGGAGGGTTGTAGGGACTGGAGGAGGTTACAGAGATAGGGAGGTTTGTAGGGGCTGGAGGTGGTTACAGAGATAGGGAGGGTTGTAGGGGCTGGAGGAGGTTACAGAGATAGGGAGGGTTGTGGGGCTGGAGGAGGTTACAGAGATAGGGAGGGTTATAGGGGCTGGAGGAGGTTACAGAGATCGGGAGGGTTGTAGGGCTGGAGGAGGTTACAGAGATAGGGAGGGTTGTAGGGCTGGAGGAGGTTACAGAGATAGGGAGGGTTGTAGGGCTGGAGGAGGTTACAGAGATAGGGAGGGTTGTGGGGCTGGAGGAGGTTACAGAGATAGGGAGGGTTATAGGGGCTGGAGGAGGTTACAGAGATCGGGAGGGTTGTAGGGCTGGAGGAGGTTACAGAGATAGGGAGGGTTGTAGGGCTGGAGGAGGTTACAGAGATAGGGAGGGTTGTAGGGGCTGGAGGAGGTTACAGAGATAGGGAGGGTTGTAGGGGCTGGAGGAGGTTACAGAGATAGGGAGGGTTGTAGGGCTGGAGGAGGTTACAGAGATAGGGAGGGTTGTAGGGGCTGGAGGAGGTTACAGAGATAGGGAGGGTTGTAGGGGCTGGAGGTGGTTACAGAGATAGGGAGGGTTGTAGGGGCTGGAGGAGGTTACAGAGATAGGGAGGGTTGTAGGGCTGGAGGAGGTTACAGAGATAGGGAGGGTTGTAGGGCTGGAGGAGGTTACAGAGATAGGGAGGGTTGTAGGGGCTGGAGGAGGTTACAGAGATAGGGAGGGTTGTAGGGCTGGAGGAGGTTACAGAGATAGGGAGGGTTGTAGGGGCTAGAGGAGGTTACAGAGATAGGGAGGGTTGTAGGGCTGGAGGAGGTTACAGAGATAGGGAGGGTTGTAGGGCTGGAGGAGGTTACAGAGATAGGGAGGGTTGTAGGGCTGGAGGAGGTTACAGAGATAGGGAGGGTTGTAGGGGCTGAAGGAGGTTACAGAGATAGGGAGAGGCGAGGCCATGGAGTGATTTGGAAACAAGGATGAGAATTTTGAAATCGAGGTGCTGCTTAACTGGGAGCCAGTGTAGGTCAGCGAGCACAGGGGTGATGGGCGAACGGGACTTGGTGCAAGTTAGGACACGGGCAGCCGAGTTTTGGATGACCTCAAGTTTACGAAGGGTGGAATGTGGGAGGCCGGCCAGGAGTGCGTTGGAATAGTCAAATCTAGAGGTAACAAAAATGAGAAGTTGCACAACACCAGGTTATAGTCCAACAGTTTTATTTGAAATCACAAGCTTTCGGAGCTGCTGCTCCTTCATCGGGTGAAGTAAAGAAATACAGAATCGACAAAGCATATATAGATAGAGAACAATGCATGTGTACCTTACAATGGTAGACGACTAAATTTAATCATCCTGACTGTTTATCTGCCGAGGTTTGACAGAAGGCAATCAGGTCAGCCAGGAAGGTACCACATCAAAGACATAGCAAGATACAACTGAGACAATGAGGTGGAGTTACAGGGGGTCTAACGTGTCAAAAGCTGCAGTCGGTATGTAAAACGATAATCTTTAACATTTTTACTTTTTTACTGGGAATCACATCTGTGAACAAGCCAACGACGACTCGAGTCTGGATCACGTCATGTATCGTGACATAAACCCAAGATCCCGGTTGAGGCCGTCCTCATGAGTGCGGAACTTGGCTATCAGTTTCTGCTCGATGATTTTGCGTTGTCGTGTGTTTCTAAGGCCGCCTTGGAGAACGCTTACCCACAGATCCGAGGCTGAATGTCCTTGACTGCTGAAGTGTTCCCAGAGGTAACAAAGGCATGGATGAGGGGATATCAAGGGATATGGGGCCAAGGCGGTTAAATTGAGTTAGGATGTAGATCAGCCATGATCTCATTGAATGGCGGAACAGGCTCGAGGGGCTGAATGGCCTCCTCCTGTTCCTATATTGCTATCTCGTTCCCCATATGCCCATGTGCCCTATGAATGACCTCCTAACTGGACAGAGTAGATAGAGGGAAGCTGTTCCCATTGGCAGAAGGGTCGAGAACCAGAGGACACAGATTTAAGGTGATTGGCAGAAGAAGCAAAGGCGACATGAGGAAATACTTCTTACGCAGCGAGTGATTAGGATCTGGAATGTACTGCCTGAAAGGGTGGTGGAGGCAGATTCAATCACAGCTTTCAAAAGGGAGTTAGATAAGTATCTGACGGATAGCAATTTGCAGGGCTACGGGGAAAGGGCGGGGAGTGGAACTAGCTGAACTGCTCTTGCAGAGAGCCCGCACGGGTCAATGACCTCCTATGAATGACCGAGGGAACGCCGCACTGTCGGAGGGGCGGTACTGAGGGAGTGCTGCACTGTCGGAGGGGCAGTACTGAGGGAGCGCTGCACTGCCGGAGGGGCAGTACTGAGGGAGTGCTGCACTGTCGGAGGGGCAGTACTGAGGGAGTGCTGCACTGTCGGAGGGGCAGTACTGAGGGAACGCTGCACTGTCGGAGGGGCAGTACTGAGGGAACGCCGCACTGTCGGAGGGGCAGTACTGAGGGAGCGCTGCACTGTCGGAGGGGCAGTACTGAGGGAGCGCTGCACTGCCGGAGGGGCAGTACTGAGGGAGTGCTGCACTGTCGGAGGGGCAGTACTGAGGGAGTGCTGCACTGTCGGAGGGGCAGTACTGAGGGAGCGCTGCACTGTCGGAGGGGCAGTACTGAGGGAGCTCTGCACTGTCGGAGGGGCAGTACTGAGGGAGTGCTGCACTGTCGGAGGGGCAGTACTGAGGGAGCGCTGCACTGTCGGAGGGGCAGTACTGAGGGAGTGCCGCACTATCCGAGGGGCAGTACTGAGGGAGCGCTGCACTGTTGGAGGGGCAGTACTGAGGGAGCGCTGCACTGTCGGAGGGGCAGTACTGTGGGAGCACTGCACTGTCGGAGGGGCATTACTGAGGGAGCGCTGCACTGTCGGAGGGGCAGTACTGAGGGAGCGCCGCACTGTTAGAGGTGCCGTCTTTCGGATGAGACATTAAACTAAGGCCCCGTCTGCTCTCTCAGGTGGATATAAAAGATCCTATGGCACTATTTCGAAGGAGAACAAGGGAGTTTTCCCCGGTGTCCTGACCAATATTTATCCCTCAATCAACATCACTAAAACAGATTATCTGGTCATCATCACATTGCTGTTTGTGGGAGCTTGCTGTGCGCAAATAGGCTGCCGCGTTTCCCACATTACAACGGTGACTACACTTCAAAAAGTACTGACATAAGAAATAGGAGCAGGAGTAGGCCATTCGGCCTGTAGAATTCGCAATATATCGCGATTTTATTAATAAGGAGAAAAACACATAGTTTCGTTCAAACAGCTTTTATTTCAGCGGAATGCTGTCAGGTTTTCAAAGTGGACACAAGCAGCTTGTAAAATGGCCGCCGCACCTCGTGGCGGAACATTCTAGACTTTTCAACAGGCAGACAAGATGGCGTTCCAATAAACATTTGTGCAAGATCGATTAAGACTCAGCACATTGAAGATAATACGCGAGACATCATGGGTTTACAGTATACACATAAATACTGAAATCGGTCTCCCAGGTACGAATGAAAGCTATTGTACCAAGTAATCAAGAGCCCATCCAAAGACATTAATATGTAAAATCACAACGACTCTACGATGAGAGAGCCGTTAGCGGGTAGTTACAGAAAACACTTGGAAGCCCCAAAACCCCTCCAGGGAGAACACCGACCGATTAAACAATGGGAGAAATATTAACAGGTACTCAGACATTTACGAGTAGCCCCGAAACCCATTAAAACGGAGATCACCCTATACAAGACATTTGAGCGCCAAACCCTAACAAAGGAAAAGACATTAAGGTTGGGCGGGAAACGGAAGATTTTGCACTATAATTACAAGCTCCAACCGTCCATCTCTCTCTTATCTTGCTGGTGTTTATCCTCGTGGCTGCTCCTGTGCTCTTGACTCGCCGTCTTGTTCCTGCTTGCCTCGTGTCTCTTTTCAAAAGACTGTTGAACTTTATGATCCGCTCGGATCTACCTCGTGTCGTGTCGCGAAGACCTGTGTAGAACTGGGCTCTGAAGCCTTGAAGCGGGCGCACCATTCCGATAAGTCGGTAAACGGTGTGGGAACCGAAGGCCCGAGATGAGATGAGATGAGATGAGATGAGATGAGAAGAGAAGAAGACCATACTTATCGCCACGGTCAGTAAGCCCCGACCGCGCCTGTAGGTCGAATAGACATTTTCCTTGCCAGGAAGACTTCTTTGAGTTTTACAGAACTGACACAGGAAGACTCTTCTTTGAATTTTATCGCATCAGTGCGAGGGCACAGGAAGACTCTTTTTTGAGTAGAGTCGGAACTCCGAGGACAACACAGATCTTCATGACAGCAGACGTTCCAGCCTGCTAGCCGGAGCAGAAACGAGTAAACAAGTGGGCCCAGGAGACCCCCTGATCGACACGTGGGCGGCGGTGAAAAAAACATCCGATCAGAGGTTTCGGAATTCTCCGAGTTATCACGAGTGGTGAGCATGAGTCTCGAATCCTACGAATCTAGCTAGGACAGATATTGATAGGGGAGGGTTTCAAGTATTAAGGATAAGTGTAATGTGTGCCCCCATTTACGATGTGTCGTTCGTTCCTCGTTTCCCTGAAATTAATTACATAACTGCGTGCAAGATTGTACTGTCATTAATCTGTGCTTATGACATGTATTTCGTAATCTTAAGTACTATGCAATAAAGATTTTCCATTTCGTACCATTCAACCGAGTCCACCTGAGTTTTATCTCCATTACTGCTCTCGCATCTAAGTCCAGTGTCTAGAACCGTAAGGGCGAGTGGGTCGAACCACTCACAGGTGTGTCTAGTGCTCCCAGACTGGCTGGAGACCAGAACAGGCAACAAGGCCTAAACCCGCACTAGCACCCGGGCTGCACAGAGCCACACGAATCTCACAGGCTGAGAGACATCGAAACCCTTACAGGCCCCTCGAGCCTGCTCCGCCATTCAATAAGATCATGGCTGATCATCGACCTCAACTCCACTTTCCCGCCCGATCTCCATATCCCTTGATTCCCCCAGAGTCCAACAATCTATCGATCTCAGCCTTGAATATACTCAAAGACTCAGCACTCACAGCCCTCTGGGGCAGAGAATTCCAAAGATTCACCACCCTCTGAGTGAAGAAATTCCTCCTCATCTCAGTCTTAAACGGCCGACCCTTTATCCCGAGACTATGCCCCCTGGTTCTAGACACTCCAGCCCGGGGGAAAACAACCTCTCAGCATCTCCCCTGTCAATCCCCCTCAGAATCTTATATGTTTCAATGAGATCACCTCTCATTCTTCTAAACTCCAGAGAGTATAGGCCCATTCTACACAATCTCCCATCATAGGACAGCCCTCTCATCCCAGGAATCGATCTTTTTATCAATCACCTCCTATTGATGTTAGAAGTCGCACAACACCAGGTTAGAGTCCAACAGCTTTATTTGAAATCACAAGCTTTCGGAGCACTGCTCCTTCGTCAGGTGAAATCACAGCGCTCCGAAAGCCTGTGATTTCAAATAAAGCTGTCGGACTATAACCTGGTGTTGTGCGACTTCTCCCATTTGTCCACCCCAGTCCAACACTGGCATCTTCACATCGTGACCTCCTATTAATACTTCCTGTTAATGACTTTCTATTAAAGGCCTCCTATTAAAGGCTATTATCAAAGGTTGGCCTATTAATGACCGCCCATTTAAAGCCTCCTGATTAATGCTTTGATCTGTGCTTAGTCCCGGAATAGCCCCTAGCAACCGCCCCTCCCCCGCATTGTCTACAGAGCCTGAGCCAAGGCCTCTCCATTAACCCAGTGACCCCCATCATGTGACCTCCCCCCCAGGAGCTGTTGGCGCGACTTTATCTTTCGGCAAGACCTGCTTTTTTTCCATTAACGATTTACTGACAGGCCCAGTTGTAAGGAGTTCAGTGGGATGGGAGTTGGGAATTTGGGTTGTTTCAAATGTTTTAATGTGTTCTTTCTGCGCCTAAGATTCCCCGGGAGCCCAAAAAGCTATCGATCTCAGCCTTGAATATACTCGTGATGTTGGACTGGGGTGGACAAATATGAGAAGTCGCACAACACCAGGTTAGAGTCCGACAGCTTTATTTGAAATCACAAGCTTTCGGAGCGCTGCTCCTTTGCCAGGTGAAGTGAAGTGCTGTTTGTAGCGTACATTAATGATTTAGATATGAATGTAGGAGGTATGATCAGTAAGTTCGCAGATGACATGAAAATTGGTGGAGTGGTAAATAGCGAGGAGGGAAGCCTCAGGCTACAGGACGATATAGACGGGTTGGTCAGATGGGCAGAACAGTGGCAAATGGAATTTAACCCTGAAAAGTGTGAGGTGATGCGTTTTGGGAGGACTAACAGGGCAAGGGAATACACAATGAATGGTTGGACCCTAGGAAGGACAGAGGATCAGAGGGAACACCTCCGTTCAGTCCGTCAGGGGGACCCCGAGCTCCCGGTGGCCTGTCACTTTAATTCTCCGCTCCACTCCCACTCTGACCTCACCGTCCTCGGCCTATTACACTGTTCCACGGCAGCGCAGCGTAAGCTCGAGGAACAGCACCTCATCTTTTGTTTAGGCACTTTACAGCCCTCTGGACTCAATATCGAGTTCAACAATTTTAGATCATAACCTCGGCCCCAATCACATTTATATTTTATTTTTTCATCCACCCTTTTGTTTGCCCCCACCCCCTTTTTCTTTTTTTTTCCCTCCTAGAAGCTGGCAGCTGTCCTTCATTCTGCCAGTGGATTTCACACTTCTTTGAGCCTTAACCTGTCACATTAGCACCACCTCTTGCCTTGAATATCTCTTAATGTCTCTTAATCTCTCCTTTTGTTCTGTCATCCCCTCCCCCTTTTCCCAGCTTTATCCTTGCCATAAATCTATTTCATTTCCTGCTATTTCCAGTTCTGACGAAAGGTCCCAGACCTGAAACGTTAACTCTGTTTCTCGCTCCACGGATGCTGCCTGGCCTGCTGAGTTTTTCCAGCGTTTTCTGTTGTTATTTATTGAGGGTCAGAGGGACCTTGGTGTTGCATGCACATAGATCCCTGAAGGCAGCAGGACAGGTAGATAAGGTGGTTAAAAAGGCATGTGGGATACTTGCCTTCATTAGCCGAGGCATAGAATATAAGAGCAGGGATGGAGCTGTACAATAAGAACATAAGAACATAAGAAATAGGAGCAGGAGTAGACCAATCGGCCCCTCGAGCCTGCTCCGCCATTCAATAAGATCATGGCTGATCTGATCCTAACCTCAAATCTAAAGAACACAAGAAGTAGGAGCAGGACCCGGCCACTCAGCCCCTGGGCCCGCTACGCCACCCACAGGGCCCTGACCGATCCGAACTCAGCCTCATTTCCAATTTCCAGCCCGCTCCCCGTAACCCCTAATTCCCTTTACCTCTAGGAAACTATCTATTTCTGTTTTAAATTTATTTAATGATGTAGCTTCCACAGCTTCCTGGGGCAGCAAATTCCACAGACCTACTACCCTCTGAGTGAAGAAGTTTCTCCTCATCTCAGTTTTGAAAGAGCAGCCCCTTATTCTAAGATTATGCCCCCTAGTTCTAGTTTCACCCATCCTTGGGAACATCCTCCCCGCCTCCACCCGATCAAGCCCCTTCACAATCTTATATGTTTCAATAAGATCGCCTCTCATTCTTCTGAACTCCAATGAGTAGAGTCCCAATCTACTCAACCTCTCCTCATATGTCCACCCCCTCATCCCCGGGATTAACTGAGTGAACCTTCTTTGTACTGCCTCGAGAGCAAGTATGTCTTTTCTTAAGTATGGACACCAAAACTGTATGCAGTATTCCAGGTGCGGTCTCACCAATACCTTATATAACTGCAGCAATACCTCCCTGTTTTTATATTCTATCCCCCTAGCAATAAAAGCCAACATTCCGTTGGCCTTCTTGATCACCTGCTGCACCTGCATACTAACTTTTTGATTTTCTTGCACTAGGACCCCCAGATCTCTTTGTACAAAATGCTAGTTAGGCCACAGCTGGAATACTGTGCGCAGTTCTGGTCGCCACGCTATAGGAGGGATGTGAAATAACAACAGAAAGCGCTGGAAAAACTCAGCAGGCCAGGCAACATCCGCGGAGAGAGAGAAACAGAGTTAACGTTTCAGATCGAAACACTTCGTCAGAACTGAGAAAAAAGTAGGAAATGAAACTGATGAAAAAGCAAGTTTGGAAGCTGGGGGAGGGAACACAAGAACAAAAGGGAAGGTCGGTGAGAAGTAAAGAGACATGAAGAGATACTCAAGGTGAGACGAGATGGTAATAGGACAGGTTAAGAAACAAACCTGTCCCATTACCATCTCGTCTTGCCTTGACCATCTCTTAATGTCTCTACTTACCATAGTTATCCCCCCCCCCCCCGCCTCCCCCCAGCCTCCCCCTTGCATTTTTACCTGTTTCATTTCCTGCTCTTTTCTCAGTTCTGACGAAGGGTTTTGACCGGAAGCGTTAACTCTGTTTCTCTCTCCACGGATGTTGCCTGGCCTGCTGAGTTTTTCCAGCGTTTTCTGTTGTTTTTTTAAGAGACAAAAGATGGCTCTAGAAGTGTGAAATGCGCTGACAGAATGAAAGACAGCTGCCATGTGGGAGAGAGAGAAAAAAAAGGGAAAAAGCACGGACCAAAAGGGTGGATAAAAAATATATATATATGTGGTAGGGGCCGAGGTTATGATCTGAAATTGTTGAACTCGATATCGAGTCCGGAAGGCTGTAAAGTGCCTCATCGGAAGATGAGGTGCTGTTCCTCGAGCTTACGCTGAGCTTCATTGGAACAATGCAATAGGGATGTGATTGCATTGGAGAGGGTGCAGAGGAGATTCACCAGGATGTTACCTGGGCTGGAGCGCTTCAGCTATGAAGAGAGACTGGACAGGCTGGGGTTGTTTTCCTTAGAGCAGAGAAGGCTGAGGGGGGGACCTGATTGAGGTGTACAAAATTATGAGGGGCATAGATAGAAAGGAACTTTTCCCCTTAGTAGAGGGGTCAATAACCAGGGGGCATAGTTTCAAGGTAAGGGGCAGGAGGTTTCGAGGGGATTTGAGGAAAAACCTTTTCACCCAGAGGGTGGTTGGAACCTGGAACTCACTGCCTGAAAGGACGGTAGAGGCAGGAACCCTCACAACATTCAAGAAACATTTAGACGAGCACTTGAAACGCCATAGCATACAAGACTACGGACCAAGTGCTGGAAAATGGGATTAGAATAGACAGGGCTTGATGGCCGGCGCGGACACGATGGGCCGAAGGGCCTCTTTCTGTGCTGTATGACTCTATGACTGTATGTGGTCGGAAGCTCATTTCAGGGTCAAATATGACACCAAGGTTGCGAACAGTGTTGTTCAGCCTCAGACAGATGTTCGGGAGAGGGATGGAGTCAGTGGCTAGGGAACGGAGTTTGTGGCGGGGATCGAAAACAATGGCTTTGGTTTTCCAAATATTTAATTGGAGAACATTTTTGCTCATCCAGAACTGGATGTCGGACAGGCAGTCTGACAATTTAGAGACCGTGGAGGGGTCGAGAGAAGAGGTGGTGAGGTAGAGCTGGGTGTCATCAGCGTACATGTGGAAACTGACGCTGTGTTTTCGGATGATGTCGCCAAGGGGCAACATGTAGATGAGAAATAGGAGGGGGCAAAGGATAGATCCTTGGGGGACACCAGGGGTAACAATGTGGGAGCGGGAAGAGAAGCCATTGCAGGTGATTCTCTGGCTACCATTAGATAGATAAGAATGGAACTAGGCGAGTGCAGTCCCACCCAGCTGGACGACGGTGGAGAGGCGTTGGAGAAGGATGGAGTGGTCAACCGTGTCAAAGGCTGCAGACAAGTCAAGAAGGACGAGGAGGGATAGTTTACCGTTGTCACAGTCACAAAGGATGTCATTTGTGACTTCGATGAGAGCCGTTTCGGTACTGTGGCAAGGGCGGAAACCTGATTGGAGGGATTCAAACATGGAATTGCGGGGAAAATGGGCACGGGTTTGGGAGGCGACAACACGTTCAGGGATTTTGGAGAGGAAAGGGGGGTTGGAGATGGGACGGTAGTTTGCAAGGATGGAGGGATCATTGGTCGGTTTTTTGAGGAGAGGGTTGATGACGGCAGATTTGAGGGCGATGGGGACAGTACCTGAGGAGAGAGAACCGTTAACAATGTCAGCTAACATGGGAGCCAGAAAAGTTTGGTGGGAATAGGGTTGAGGGAGCAGGAGGTGGGTCTCATGGACAAGATGAGCATGGAGAGGTCATGAGGAGAGATCGGAGAGAAACTGGAGAGAGATGTGAGTTCAGGGTTAAGGCAGGGGGAACCTTAGAGGAAGTTTGGCCCGGTGGGCTAGGGGAAGAAAGGGAAGTGGCAGAGGCAGCTGAACGGATGGTCTCAATCTTAGAGATAAAGAAGTCCATGAGCTCCTCACACTTGTTATCGGAGGTGAGGGTGGAGGAGACAGGGGAGAGGAGTTTAAGACGGTTAGCTGTAGAGAATAGCAGCCTGGGTTTATCTTTGCATTCCAGAATGATTCTGGAATAGTGAGCAATTTTGGCAGATGAGAGCAGGAACCGATAATGCTTTATGTGGTCCAGCCAGATCTGGCGGTGAATGGCTAAACCAGTTGTCCGCCATGTCCGTTCAACTCTGCGTCCCTTGGACTTAAGGGAGCGAAGATGTGGGCCGTACCAGGGGAAACGGCCAGGGTGAGAGAGGCTAATTGTTTTAGTCTTCTTCTTAGGCAGTCCCTCGGAACCGAGGATGACTTGCTTCCACATTAAAAATGAGTTCTCAGTTGACTGATGAGTCCAATGCGGGACCTACAGTCTCTGTCACAGGTGGGGCAGACGGTGGTTGAAGGGGCGGGTGGGTGGGGTGCTTGGGTTGACGTGCGCTCCTTCCGCTGTTTGCGCTTGGCTTCCGCTTGCTCCCGGCGAAGAGACTCGAGGTGTTCGGCGCCTTCCCGGATGCTTCTCTTCCACTTTGTGCAGTCTTGGGCCAGGGATTCCCAGGTGTCGGTGGGAATGTTGCACTTTTTCAAGGAGGTTTTGAGGGTGTCCTTGAAGCATTTCCTCTGCCCACCTGGGGCTCTCTTGCTGTGTCGGAGCTCCGAGTAGAACGCTTGTTTTGGGAGTCTCGTATCGGGCAATGGGATGATGTGGCCCGTCCATCGGAGCTGATCGAGCGTGGTCAAAGCTTCGATGCTGGGGATGTTGGCCTGAGCGAGAACACTGACGTTGGTGCGCCTATCCTGCCAATGGATTTGCAGGATCTTGCGGAGGCAGCGTTGGTGGTACCTCTCCAGTGCTTTGAGGTGCCTGCTGTACATGGTCCATGTCTCTGAGGCATACAGCAGGGCGGGTATCACTGCTGCTCTGTAGACCATGAGCTTAGTGCCGGGTTTGAGGTCCTGGTCTTCAAACACTCTCTTCCTCAGGCGACCGAAGGCTGCACTGGCACACTGAAGGCAGTGTTGGACTTCGTCATCGACGTCTGCCCTTGTTGACAGTGGGCTCCCGAGGTATGGCAACATCAAATGGGTGGCCGTGAATATGAATTGGCGAGTTGACATGGAGGGAGAGGTTAAGGGAGGACAGGAGGCTAGTGAACTCAGAGGAGAGACAGCGTGAAGAATTGAGATAGAGGTTGAAATCACTGAGGATGAGAGGTCGTTCGGTGCAGAGGCTGAGGGAGGAGAACAGTGAAGATATCTCAGTAATAACATTTTTATGGTACTTGGGTGGGCAGTAGAGAACAAGAATGTTAAATGAGAGGTGAGAGGGTGGAATAAGGTGAGAAGCCCATAGGAGGAGAAACTGCCGGAGGAATAGGATTACAGATCAAGGTGTGCTTTGGCGATGAGAGCCACACCGCCACCACGGCGGTCTGAGCGGGGCAAGTGGTGGAAGGTATAGGCAGGTGGGGAGGCTTCATTTAAGGGTAAGGTGTCATCAGCCCTCAACCAAGTTTCCGTCAGGGCCATGATGTCGATGCAATCATCCACGATAACATAGAAACATAGAAACATAGAAGATAGGAGCAGGAGTAGGCCATTCGGCCCCTCGAGCCTGCTCCGCCATTCGATGAGATCATGGCTGATCATCCAAACTCAGTACCCTGTCCCTGCCTTCTCCCCATATCCCTTGATACCTTTAGCTTTAAGAAATATATCTAACTCATTCTTGAATATATTTAATGACTTGGCCTCAACTACCTTCTGTGGTAGAGAATTCCACAGGTTCACCACTCTCTGGGTGAAGAAATTCTTCCTCATTTCTGTCCTAAATGGCTTACCCCTTATCCTTAGACTGTGACCCCTGGTTCTGGACTCTCCGACCATCGGGAACATTCTTCCTGCATCTAGTTTGTCCAGACCTGTCAGAATTTTATATGTTTCGATGAGATCCCCTCTCATTCTTCTATACTCCAGTCGACCCCAACCCCAATCGACCCAATCTCTCCTCATATGTCATTCCTGCCATCCCAGGTATCAGCCTGGTGAATCTTCGCTGAACTCCTTCCATGGCAAGAACATCCTTCCTCAGATAAGGCGACCAAAACTGCACACAGTACTCAAGGTGTGGTCTCACCAAGGCCCTGTACAACTGCAGCAGGACATCCCTGTTCCTGTACTCAAACCCTTTCGCTATGAAGGCCAACATGCCATTTGCCTCATGAATGGCAAGGGCCTTGTTCGCAAGTGGATGGACATTCTGGAGGGAGATGCGGAGAGGGTCGGTGATGGCTGCCCCACTGCCATCGGCCCTGGGGTCAGCGCTGGGGGGGGCGGATGAGTAGGATGGAGAGGAGATTGGCAAGATTTGTCCCCAGAGGGCGCGCTGGGCGGGTCGGCCGGCGAGAGAGTAGGATGGGACATTTGAGGTTGCTGCTCGTAAGGCGGCAGCGACGAGTGCCTCGATGGGCCCTTCGTAGAATGTCAAGAGATGCCCAGAGGGAAGTTGTGGGCTTATCTAAGAGGGGGTCAAGCATGGGACGGCGACATGAGAGTAGGGAGGTCGAAGAGTAATGAAGAATTGGGATAGGGATGTGGGAGGGCAGTGTTTCCGAGAGAGGAGAGAGGAAAGGAGGGATGACGTCAGGAGAGTGCGGTCAGGGAGCGATAGAGAGAAAAGGACAATAGGGGGGAAAAGTAGAATGGCTCGGGTCTGGAGCAGCAGCCAATGTGCGCACGCGAATGGACATGGGAAACTGTCAGGTTACATCGGCCTGTTTACATGTAATAATTAATGGAATACATATTTGCTGGTAGCAGGGAAGAGGTTGGGGACAATAGTAGGGAGACCAGGATCAAAGTTCCATGGAAGGACAAAGCCAACCTAAGCAGGATAGGGCCGGTACAGAGCATCGACGAACCGCTGTCCAAAGCAGGTGAGTGACCTGGTTGGGCACCATCCACACCTTTGATTGCCGTGATTATCTCTCTGCCGAGGTGTGATAAAGGGCAGTTGAGAGAGATTAACTGTAGTCACCTGGCAGTGTTCTCTGACTATATATGCTGTGCCTATATGCATCTCTTCACTTCACCTGACGAAGGAGCAGCGCTCCGAAAGCTTGTGATTTCAAATAAAACTGTTGGACTATAACCTGGTGTTGTGCGACTTCTCACAAAGCAGGTGAGTGAAGTCCAGAAGCTATTTGAAGGGTAGGGAGTTCGAGGATGGAGGTTGTTGCCGTAGGAATGAGAGTCGGCAGCGAGGCAGAAAAATGATGGTTAAATTGACGCGAGTTGGAGGTCACCGTAGATCAAAGTAGCGGAGAAAAGTACAACCACAAGCCAGCGAGCAGCAAAGCTCAAAACCAGTAGAACGACTCACTTGGATAGCAGGTGAGCAGCAGCTGCTATCTACAAGCCAGCAGAGCTGAAAAACCAGCAGAACCAGTTCAGCAGAGACCCACAGCCGGAAGATTAAAGGGAAAAATCTTTTTTACTTTTTCAGAGATAAGAGACACAGCAGTTAAGTCTTACAGTGTAATCCAGTGCAGAAACATGGTGTAATCCAATGTAGTTCAGAGCAGAAACGGAGTCTAGATATCCGGAGATGTCCAGGAGATCGGAAACCAATTTGACAAAAGGAATTGCGCGGCTTAAGACTTGTAGTGACTGAAAAACTAGAGCAGCGCCACCTCCGCTGTGTCAAACCGTGTAGTCAACGAAGTCCTGTCCGCGAGGAATGCAGTGATGGAGGTCAAGGTTCAGCGGAGTTCCAGATGTTGAAGGAGCTCAGTGAGAACAAAGGACACCGGGGGATGGGCAGTGGGCTCTGCAGGGGGAGCTTTAATCTTCTAGTCTGAACTTGTAGTTTGGGCTGAATGCCTTCTCTCTCAGAGGCAGGGTATCTTAAACAATTGAAGAAGGGAGATTGGGGGAAGAAAGGGTAAAGGATGGCAATGGATGACCACGGATACAGTTGTAGAGAAGATCAGCTCAGAAAGGGGCTGCCAGACCCTGGAGACATCTTGTCCGAAAATACACTTGCACTTGGAGTACTGGGCACAGTTCTGGTCTCCATATCACACTTGGAGTTACTGTGCACAGTTCTGGTCCCCATATCACACTTGGAGTTACTGTGCACAGTTCTGGTCCCCATATCACACTTGGAGTTACTGTGCACAGTTCTGGTCCCCATATCACACTTGGAGTTACTGTGCACAGTTCTGGTCTCCATATCACACTTGGAGTTACTGTGCACAGTTCTGGTCCCCATATCACACTTGGAGTTACTGTGCACAGTTCTGGTCCCCATATCACACTTGGAGTTACTGTGCACAGTTCTGGTCCCATATCACACTTGGAGTTACTGTGCACAGTTCCGGTCTCCATATCACACTTGGAGTTACTGTGCACAGTTCTGGTCCCCATATCACACTTGGAGTTACTGTGCACAGTTCCAGTCTCCATATCACACTTGGAGTTACTGTGCACAGTTCCAGTCTCCATATCACACTTGGAGTTACTGTGCACAGTTCTGGTCCCCATATCACACTTGGAGTATTGTACACAGTTCTGGTCTCCATATCACACTTGGAGTTACTGTGCACAGTTCTGGTCTCCATATCACACTTGGAGTTACTGTGCACAGTTCTGGTCTCCATATCACACTTGGAGTTACTGTGCACAGTTCTGGTCTCCATATCACACTTGGAGTTACTGTGCACAATTCTGGTCTCCATATCACACTTGGAGTTACTGTGCACAGTTCTGATCTCCATATCACACTTGGAGTTACTGTGCACAGTTCTGGTCTCCATATCACACTTGGAGTTACTGTGCACAGTTCTGGTCTCCATATTACACTTGGAGTTATTGTGCACAGTTCTGGTCTCCATATCACACTTGGAGTTACTGTGCACAGTTCTGGTCCCCATATCACACTTGGAGTACTGTGCACAGTTATGGTCTCCATATCACAGTGGGAGTTACTGTGCACAGTTCTGGTCTCCATATCACACTTGGAGTTACTGTGCACAGTTCTGGTCTCCATATCATACTTGGAGTACTGTGCACAGTTCTGGTCTCCATATCACACTTGGAGTACTATGAACAGTTCTGGTCTCCATATTATTAAAATGATATAGAGGCACTGGAGAAGTTGATTTTTTTTTAACTAGAATGATACCAGAACTGAGAGGTCATAACTATCAGGAATGATTGAACAGGCTGGGGCTCTTTTCTCTAGAAAAGTGAAGACTGAGGGGTGACCTGATCGAGGTCTTTATGATTATGAAAGTGTTCGATAGGGTAGACGTAGAGAAGATGTTTCCACTTGTGGGGTGAGACCAGAACTAGGGGGCAATAAATATATGATGGTCACCAGTAAATACAGGAGGGAATTCAGGAGAAACTTCTTTGCTCAGAGAGTGGTGAGAATGTGGAACTCGCTCCCACAGGGAGTGGTTGAGGCGAATAGTGTAGATACATTTAAGGGGGTGTTTGATAAACATACGAGGGAGAAAGGAATCGAGGGAGATGTTGATGGGGTGAGATGAAGAAGGGTGGGAGGAGGCTGGTGTGGAGCAGAAACACCGTCATGGAGCAGTTGGGCCGAATGGCCTGTTTCTGTGTTTTACATGCGACGCAATTCTACCTAAAAGAGTGGCGAATCTTACCCGAGCGTTGGCGGAGAACAGCTTGTGTGATTACAGTCTGCGCGCGGGGTTAATATGTAGCTGGTTTGCAGGTTTAAAATCGGATTTTCAAAGCTTTACGTTCGGCTTTAGATCAAAAAAAATGTTGCTGCCCACATCTCGCTCTGATGCAACAGGGGATGTAGATGGTAGGTAAGGAGATTATCAAATTAATCCGCTCCAACAGGATCTGCATGTAGTGATCTGCTGCAGCTTTGATGTTACCTCCAGACTCACCGATCCCTACGCTCGCCTGGCCGGCTTCCCAGCGTCCGCCCGATGCCAACTTCAGCTCATCCGAGGCTCCTGCTGCCTGCCTGTCCCAACTCGCTCCGAATCCCGTTCACCCGTCACCATCTGTGCTCGCTGACCTACACTGGCTCCCACCCCAGGCAACGCCTCGATTTAACATTCGCCATCCTTCTTTACAAATCCCTCCACGGCCCTCGCCCGTCCGTACCTCTGTAACCTCCTCCATTCCCTACAAACCCTCCCTATCTCTGTAACCTCCTCCAGCCCCTACAACCCTCCCTATCTCTGTAACCTCCCCCAGCCCCTACAACCCTCCCTATCTCTGTAACCTTCTCCAGCCCTACAAACCCTCCCTATCTCTGTAACCTCCTCCAGCCCCTACAACACTCCCTATCTCTGTAACCTTCTCCAGCCCTACAAACCCTCCCTATCTCTGTAACCTCCTCCAGCCCCTACAACCCTCCCTATCTCTGTAACCTCCTCCAGCCCCTACAACACTCCCTATCTCTGTAACCTCCTCCAGCCCCTACAACCCTCCCTATCTCTGTAACCTCCTCCAGCCCCTACAACCCTCCCTATCTCTGTAACCTCCTCCAGCCCCTACAACCCTCCCTATCTCTGTAA
>JASTWF010000220.1:726662-768561 GCA_030390025.1 Squalus acanthias
ACATAGAAACATAGAAACATAGAAGATAGGAGCAGGAGTAGTCCATTCGGCCCCTCGAGCCTGCTCCGCCATTCAATGAGATCATGGCTGATCATCCAAACTCAGTACCCTGTACCTGCCTTCTCCCCATATCCCTTGATCCCTTTATCTTTAAGAAATATATCTAACTCATTCTTGAATATATTTAATGACTTGGCCTCAACTACCTTCTGTGGTAGAGAATTCCACAGGTTCACCACTCTTTGGGTGAAGAAATTCTTCCTCATTTCTGTCCTAAATGGTTTACCCGTTATCCGTAGATTATGACCCCTGGTTCTGGACTCTCCGACCATTGGGAACATTCTTCCTGCATCTAGTTTGTCCAGACCTGTCAGGATTTTATATGTTTCGATGAGATTCCCTCTCATTCTTCTAAACTCCAGCGAGTATAAGCCCAATCGACCCAATCTCTCCTCATATGTCATTCCTGCCATCCCAGGTATCAGCCTTGTGAATCTTCGCTGAACTCCTTCCATGGCAAGAACATCCTTCCTCAGATAAGGCGACCAAAACTGCACACAGTACTCAAGGTGTGGTCTCACCAAGGCCCTGTACAACTGCAGCAGGACATCCCTGTTCCTGTACTCAAACCCTCTCGCTATGAAGGCCAACATGCCATTTGCCTCATGAATGGCAAGGGCCTTGTTCGCAAGTGGATGGACATTCTGGAGGGAGATGCGGAGAGGGTCGGTGATGGCTGCCCCACTGCCATCGGCCCTGGGGTCAGCGCTGGGGGGGGGCGGATGAGTAGGATGGAGAGGAGATTGGCAAGATTTGTCCCCAGAGGGCGCGCTGGGCGGGTCGGCCGGCGAGAGAGTAGGATGGGACATTTGAGGTTGCTGCTCGTAAGGCGGCAGCGATGTGTGCCTCGATGGGCCCTTCGTAGAATGTCAAGAGATGCCCAGAGGGAAGTTGTGGGCTTATCTAAGAGGGAGTCAAGCATGGGACGGCGACATGAGAGTAGGGAGGTCGAAGAGTAATGAAGAATTGGGATAGGGATGTGGGAGGGCAGTGTTTCCGAGAGAGGAGAGAGGAAAGGAGGGATGACGTCAGGAGAGTGCGGTCAGGGAGCGATAGAGAGAAAAGGACAATAGGGGGGAAAAGTAGAATGGCTCGGGTCTGGAGCAGCAGCCAATGTGCGCACGCGAATGGACATGGGAAACTGTCAGGTTACATCGGCCTGTTTACATGTAATAATTAATGGAATACATATTTGCTGGTAGCAGGGAATAGGTTGGGGACAATAGTAGGGAGACCAGGATCAAAGTTCCATGGAAGGACAAAGCCAACCTAAGCAGGATAGGGCCGGTGCGGAGCATCGACGGACCGCTGTCCAAAGCAGGTGACTGACCTGGTTGGGCACCATCCACACCTTTGATTGCCGTGATTATCTCTCTGCCGAGGTGTGATAAAGGGCAGTTGAGAGAGATTAACTGTAGTCACCTGGCAGTGTTCTCTGACTATATATGCTGTGCCTATATGCATCTCTTCACTTCACCTGACGAAGGAGCAGCGCTCCGAAAGCTTGTGATTTCAAATAAAACTGTTGGACTATAACCTGGTGTTGTGCGACTTCTCACAAAGCAGGTGAGTGAAGTCCAGAAGCTATTTGAAGGGTAGGGAGTTCGAGGATGGAGGTTGTTGCCGTAGGAATGAGAGTCGGCAGCGAGGCAGAAAAATGATGGTTAAATTGACGCGAGTTGGAGGTCACCGTAGATCAAAGTGGCGGAGAAAAGTACAACCACAAGCCAGCGAGCAGCAAAGCTCAAAACCAGTAGAACGACTCACTTGGATAGCAGGTGAGCAGCAGCTGCTACCTACAAGCCAGCAGAGCTGAAAAACCAGCAGAACCAGTTCAGCAGAGACCCACAGCCGGAAGATTAAAGGGAAAAATCTTTTTTTACTTTTTCAGAGATAAGAGACACAGCAGTTAAGTCTTACAGTGTAATCCAGCGCAGAAACATGGTGTAATCCAATGTAGTTCAGAGCAGAAACGGAGTCTAGATATCCGGAGATGTCCAGGAGATCGGAAACCAATTTGACAAAAGGAATTGCGCGGCTTAAGACTTGTAGTGACTGAAAAACTAGAGCAGCGCCACCTCCGCTGTGTCAAACCGTGTAGTCAACGAAGTCCTGTCCGCGAGGAATGCAGTGATGGAGGTCAAGGTTCAGCGGAGTTCCAGATGTTGAAGGAGCTCAGTGAGAACAAAGGACACCGGGGGATGGGCAGTGGGCTCTGCAGGGGGAGCTTTAATCTTCTAGTCTGAACCTGTAGTTTGGGCTGAATGCCTTCTCTCTCAGAGGCAGGGTATCTTAAACAATTGAAGAAGGGAGATTGGGGGAAGAAAGGGTAAAGGATGGCAATGGATGACCACGGATACAGTTGTAGAGAAGATCAGCTCAGAAAGGGGCTGCCAGACCCTGGAGACATCTTGTCCGAAAATACACTTGCACTTGGAGTTACTGTGCACAGTTCTGGTCCCCATATCACACTTGGAGTTACTGTGCACAGTTCTGGTCTCCATATCACACTTGGAGTTACTGTGCACAGTTCTGGTCTCCATATCACACTTGGAGTTACTGTGCACAGTTCTGGTCTCCATATCACACTTGGAGTTACTGTGCACAGTTCTGGTCTCCATACCACACTTGGAGTTACTGTGCACAGTTCTGGTCTCCATATCACACTTGGAGTTACTGTGCACAGTTCTTGACTCCATATCACACTTGGAGTTACTGTGCACAGTTCTGGTCTCCATATTACACTTGGAGTTACTGTGCACAGTTCTGGTCTCCATATCACACTTGGAGTTACTGTGCACAGTTCTGGTCTCCATATTACACTTGGAGTTACTGTGCACAGTTCTGGTCTCCATATCACACTTGGAGTTACTGTGCACAGTTCTGGTCCCCATATCACACTTGGAGTACTGTGCACAGTTATGGTCTCCATATCACAGTGGGAGTTACTGTGCACAGTTCTGGTCTCCATATCACACTTGGAGTTACTGTGCACAGTTCTGGTCTCCATATCATACTTGGAGTACTGTGCACAGTTCTGGTCTCCATATCACACTTGGAGTTACTGTGCACAGTTCTGGTCTCCATATCACACTTGGAGTACTGTGAACAGTTCTGGTCTCCATATTATTAAAATGATATGGAGGCACTGGAGAAGTTGATTTTTTTTTAACTAGAATGATACCAGAACTGAGAGGTCATAACTATCAGGAATGATTGAACAGGCTGGGGCTCTTTTCACTAGAAAAGTGAAGACTGAGGGGTGACCTGATCGAGGTCTTTATGATTATGAAAGTGTTCGATAGGGTAGACGTAGAGAAGATGTTTCCACTTGTGGGGTGAGACCAGAACTAGGGGGCAATAAATATATGATGGTCACCAGTAAATACAGAAGGGAATTCAGGAGAAACTTCTTTGCCCAGAGAGTGGTGAGAATGTGGAACTCGCTCCCACAGGGAGTGGTTGAGGCGAAGAGCAGAGATACATTTAAGGGGGTGTTTGATAAACACACGAGGGAGAAAGGAATCGAGGGAGATGTTGATGGGGTGAGATGAAGAAGGGTGGGAGGAGGCTTGTGTGGAGCAGAAACACCGTCATGGAGCAGTTGGGCCGAATGGCCTGTTTCTGTGTTTTACATGCGACGCAATTCTACCTAAAAGAGTGGCGAATCTTACCCGAGCGTTGGCGGAGAACAGCTTGTGTGATTACAGTCTGCGCGCGGGGTTAATATGTAGCTGGTTTGCAGGTTTAAAATCGGATTTTCAAAGCTTTACGTTCGGCTTTAGATCAAAAAAAATGTTGCTGCCCACATCTCGCTCTGATGCAACAGGGGATGTAGATGGTAGGTAAGGAGATTATCAAATTAATCCGCTCCAACAGGATCTGCATGTAGTGATCTGCTGCAGCTTTGATGTTACCTCCAGACTCACCGATCCCTACGCTCGCCTGGCCGGCTTCCCAGCGTCCGCCCGATGCCAACTTCAGCTCATCCGAGGCTCCTGCTGCCTGCCTGTCCCAACTCGCTCCGAATCCCGTTCACCCGTCACCATCTGTGCTCGCTGACCTACACTGGCTCCCACCCCAGGCAACGCCTCGATTTAACATTCGCCATCCTTCTTTACAAATCCCTCCACGGCCCTCGCCCGTCCGTACCTCTGTAACCTCCTCCAGCCCCTACAAACCCTCCCTATCTCTGTAACCTCCTCCAGCCCCTACAACACTCCCTATCTCTGTAATCTCCTCCAGCCCCTACAAACCCTCCCTATCTCTGTAACCTCCTCCAGCCCCTACACCCCTCACTATCTCTGTAACCTCCTCCAGCCCCAACAGCCCTTCCCTATCTCTGTAACCTCCTCCAGCCCCTACAACCCTCCCTATCTCTGTAACCTCCCCCAGCCCCTACAACCCTCCCTTTCTCTGAAACCTCCTCCAGTCCCTACAACCCTCCCTATCTCTGTAACCTCCTCCAGCCCCTAAAACCCTCCCTATCTCTGTAACCTCCTCCAGCCTCTACAACGCTCCCTATCTCTGTAACCTCCTCCAGCCCCTACACCCCTCCCTATCTCTGTAACCTCCTCCAGCCCCTACAACCCTCCCTATCTCTGTAACCTCCTCCAGCCCTACAAACCTCCCTATCTCTGTAAACTCGTCCAGCCCCTACAACCCTCCCTAACTCTGTAACCTCCTCCAGTCCCGACAACACTCCCTATCTCTGTAACCTCCTCCAGCGCTACAACCCTCCCTATCTCTGTAACCTCCTCCAGCCCCTACAATCCTCCCTATCTCTGTAAACTCCTCCAGCCCTACAACCCTCCCTATCTCTGTAACCTCCTCCAGCCCCAACAGCCCTTCCTATCTCTGTAAACTCCTCCAGCCCTACAACCCTCCCTATCTCAGTAACCTCCTCCAGCCCCTACAACCCTCCCTATCTCTGTAACCTCCTCCAGCCCCTACAAACCTCCCTATCTCTGTAACCTCCCCAAGCCCCTACAACCCTCCCTATCTCTGTAAACTCCTCCAGCCCCTACAACCCTCCCTATCTCTGTAACCTCCTCCAGCCCTCCAACCCTCCCTATCTCTGTAACCTCCTCCAGCCCTACAACCATCCCTATCTCTGTAATCTCCTCCAGCCCTACAACACTCCCTATCTCTGTACCTCCTCCAGCCCTACAACCCTCCCTATCTCTGTAAACTCCTCCAGACCCTACAACCCTCCCTATCTCTGCAACCTCCTCCAGACCCTACAACCCTCCCGATCTCTGTAACCTCCTCCAGCCCCTACAACCCTCCCTATCTCTGTAACCTCCTCCAGCCCTACAACCCTCCCTATCTCTGTAATCTCCTCCAACCCCTACAACCCTCCCTATCTCTGTAACCTCCTCCAGCCCTACAACTCACCCTATCTCTGTAACCTCTTCCAGCCCTACAACCCTCCCTATCTCTGTACACTCCTCCAGCCCCACAACCCTCCCTATCTCTGTAACCTCCTCCAGCCCTACAACCCTCACTATCTCTGTAACCTCCTCCAGCCCTACAACCTCCCTATCTCTGTAACCTCCTCCAGCCCTACAATTGTTCCTATCTCTGTAACCTCCTCCAGCCCTACAACCCTCCCTATCTCTGTACCCTCCTCCAGCCTCTACAACCCTCCTTATCTCTGTAACCTCCTCCAGCTCCTACATCACTCCCTATCTCTTTAACCTCCTCCAGCCCCTACAACCCTCCCTATCTCTGTAACCTCCTCCAGCCCCTACAACCCTCACTATCTCTGTAACCTCCTCCAGCCCTACAACCCTCCCTATCTCTGTAACCTCCTCCAGCCCCTACAACCCACCCTATCTCTGTAACCTCCTCCAGCCGTACAACCCTCCCTGTCTCTGTAACCTCCTCCAGCCCTACAACCCTCCCTATCTCTGTAACCTCCTCCAGCCCTACAACCCTCCCTATCGCTGTAACCTCCTCCAGCCTGTACAACCCTCCCTATCTCTGTAACCTCCTCCAGCCCCTACAACCCACCCTATCTCTGTAACCTCCTCCAGCCGTACAACCCTCCCTATCTCTGTAACCTCCTCCAGCCCTACAACCCTCCCTATCTCTGTAACCTCCTCCAGCTCCTACAACACTCCCTATCTCTTTACCCTCCTCCAGCCCCTACAACCCTCCCTATCTCTGTAACCTCCTCCAGCCCCTACAACCCTCACTATCTCTGTAACCTCCTCCAGCCCTACAACCCTCCCTATCTCTGTAACCTCCTCCAGCCCCTACTACCCACCCTATCTCTGTAACCTCCTCCAGCCCTACAACCCTCCCTATCTCTGTAACCTCCTCCAGCCCCTACAACCCTCACTATCTCTGTAACCTCCTCCAGCCCTACAACCCTCCCTATCTCTGTAACCTCCTCCAGCCCTACAACCCTCCCTATCTCTGTAACCTCCTCCAGCCCTACAACCCTCCCTATCTCTGTAACCTCCTCCAGCCCTACAACCCTCCCTATCTCTGTAACCTCCTCCAGCCCCTACAACCCTCCCTATCTCTGTAACCTCCTCCAGCCCCTACACCCCTCACTATCTCTGTAACCTCCTCCAGCCCCAACAGCCCTTCCCTATCTCTGTAACCTCCTCCAGCCCCTACAACCCTCCCTATCTCTGTAACCTCCCCCAGCCCCTACAACCCTCCCTTTCTCTGTAACCTCCTCCAGTCCCTACAACCCTCCCTATCTCTGTAACCTCCTCCAGCCCCTAAAACCCTCCCTATCTCTGTAACCTCCTCCAGCCTCTACAACGCTCCCTATCTCTGTAACCTCCTCCAGCCCCTACACCCCTCCCTATCTCTGTAACCTCCTCCAGCCCCTACAACCCTCCCTATCTCTGTAACCTCCTCCAGCCCTACAAACCTCCCTATCTCTGTAAACTCGTCCAGCCCCTACAACCCTCCCTAACTCTGCAACCTCCTCCAGTCCCGACAACACTCCCTATCTCTGTAACCTCCTCCAGCGCTACAACCCTCCCTATCTCTGTAACCTCCTCCAGCCCCTACAATCTTCCCTATCTCTGTAAACTCCTCCAGCCCTACAACCCTCCCTATCTCTGTAACCTCCTCCAGCCCCAACAGCCCTTCCTATCTCTGTAAACTCCTCCAGCCGCTACAACCCTCCCTATCTCAGTAACCTCCTCCAGCCCCTACAACCCTCCCTATCTCTGTAACCTCCTCCAGCCCCTACAAACCTCCCTATCTCTGTAACCTCCCCAAGCCCCTACAACCCTCCCTATCTCTGTAAACTCCTCCAGCCCCTACAACCCTCCCTATCTCTGTAACCTCCTCCAGCCCTCCAACCCTCCCTATCTCTGTAACCTCCTCCAGCCCTACAACCATCCCTATCTCTGTAATCTCCTCCAGCCCCTACAACACTCCCTATCTCTGTACCTCCTCCAGCCCTACAACCCTCCCTATCTCTGTAAACTCCTCCAGACCCTACAACCCTCCCTATCTCTGCAACCTCCTCCAGACCCTACAACCCTCCCGATCTCTGTAACCTCCTCCAGCCCCTACAACCCTCCCTATCTCTGTAACCTCCTCCAGCCCTACAACCCTCCCTATCTCTGTAATCTCCTCCAACCCCTACAACCCTCCCTATCTCTGTAACCTCCTCCAGCCCTACAACTCACCCTATCTCTGTAACCTCTTCCAGTCCTACAACCCTCCCTATCTCTGTACCCTCCTCCAGCCCCACAACCCTCCCTATCTCTGTAACCTCCTCCAGCCCTACAACCCTCCCTATCTCTGTAACCTCGTCCAGCCCTACAACCTCCCTATCTCTGTAACCTCCTCCAGCCCTACAATTGTTCCTATCTCTGTAACCTCCTCCAGCCCTACAACCCTCCCTATCTCTGTACCCTCCTCCAGCCTCTACAACCCTCCTTATCTCTGTACCCTCCTCCAGCCCCTACAACCCTCCCTATCTCTATAACCCTTCCAGCCCCACTACCCTCGCTATCTGTGTAACTTCCTCCAGCCCCTACAACCCTCCCTATCTCTGTAACCTCCTCCAGCCCCTACAAACCTCCCTATCTCTTTAACCTGCTCCAGCCCTACAACTCACGCTATCTCTGTAACATCCTCCAGCCCTACAACCCTCCCGATCTCTGTAACCTCCTCCAGCCCGTACCACCCTCCCTATCTCTGTAACTTCCTCCAGCCCCTACAACCCTTCCTATCTCTGTACCATTCTGCAGCCCTACAACCCTCCTATCTCTGTAACCTCCTCCAGCTCCTACATCACTCCCTATCTCTTTAACCTCCTCCAGCCCCTACAACCCTCCCTATCTCTGTAACCTCCTCCAGCCCCTACAACCCTCACTATCTCTGTAACCTCCTCCAGCCCTACAACCCTCCCTATCTCTGTAACCTCCTCCAGCCCCTACAACCCACCCTATCTCTGTAACCTCCTCCAGCCGTACAACCCTCCCTGTCTCTGTAACCTCCTCCAGCCCTACAACCCTCCCTATCTCTGTAACCTCCTCCAGCCCTACAACCCTCCCTATCGCTGTAACCTCCTCCAGCCTCTACAACCCTCCCTATCTCTGTAACCTCCTCCAGCCCCTACAACCCACCCTATCTCTGTAACCTCCTCCAGCCGTACAACCCTCCCTATCTCTGTAACCTCCTCCAGCCCTACAACCCTCCCTATCTCTGTAACCTCCTCCAGCTCCTACAACACTCCCTATCTCTTTACCGTCCTCCAGCCCCTACAACCCTCCCTATCTCTGTAACCTCCTCCAGCCCCTACAACCCTCACTATCTCTGTAACCTCCTCCAGCCCTGCAACCCTCCCTATCTCTGTAACCTCCTCCAGCCCCTACTACCCACCCTATCTCTGTAACCTCCTCCAGCCCTACAACCCTCCCTATCTCTGTAACCTCCTCCAGCCCCTACAACCCTCACTATCTCTGTAACCTCCTCCAGCCCTGCAACCCTCCCTATCTCTGTAACCTCCTCCAGCCCCTACTACCCACCCTATCTCTGTAACCTCCTCCAGCCCTACAACCCTCCCTATCACTGTAACCTCCTCCAGCCCTACAACCCTCCCTATCTCTGTAACCTCCTCCAGCCCCGACAACCCTCCCTATCTCTGTAATCTCCTCCAGCCCCTACCACCCTCCCTATCTCTGTAACCTCCTCCAGCCCCTACAACCCTCCCTATCTCTGTAACCTCCTCCAGTCCCTACAACCCTCCCTATCTCTGTAACCTCCTCCAGTCCCTACAACCCTCCCTATCTCTGTAACCTCCTCCAGCCCCTACAACCCTCCCTATCTCTGTAACCTCCTCCAGCCCCTACAACCCTCCCTGTCTCTGTAACCTCCTCCAGCCCCTACAACCCTCCCTATCTCTGTAACCTCCTCCAGCCCCTACAACCCTCCCTATCTCTGTAACCTCCTCCAGCCCCTACACCCCTCCCTATCTCTGTAACCTCCTCCAGCCCCTACAACCCTCCCTATCTCTGTAACCTCCTCCAGTCCCTACAACCCTCCCTATCTCTGTAACCTCCTCCAGTCCCTACAACCCTCCCTATCTCTGTAACCTCCTCCAGCCCCTACAACCCTCCCTATCTCTGTAACCTCCTCCAGCCCCTACAACCCTCCCTGTCTCTGTAACCTCCTCCAGCCCCTACAACCCTCCCTATCTCTGTAACCTCCTCCAGCCCCTACAACCCTCCCTATCTCTGTAACCTCCTCCAGCCCCTACACCCCTCCCTATCTCTGTAACCTCCTCCAGCCCCTACAACCCTCCCTATCTCTGTAACCTCCTCCAGCCCCTACAACCCTCCCTATCTCTGTAACCTCCTCCAGCCCCTACAACCCTCCCTATCTCTGTAACCTCCTCCAGCCCCTACAACCCTCCCTATCTCTGTAACCTCCTCCAGCCCCTACAACCCTCCCTATCTCTGTAACCTCCTCCAGCCCCTACAACCCTCCGACAGCTCTGCGCTGGTCAATTCTGGCCTCTTGCGCATCCCCTGATTTTAATCGCTCCACCATTGGCGGCCGTGCCTTCAGCTGCCTGGACCCTAATCTCTGGAATTCCCTCCCTAAACCTCTCCGCCTCTCTCCCCAGAAGACCCTCCTTAAAGCCTTCCTCTTTGACCAAGCTTTTGGTCACCTGTCCTAATATCTGCTTATGTGGCTCGGTGTCAAATTGTGTTTGATAATCGCTCCTGTGTAGCGCCCTGGGATGTTTTACTCCGCTAAAGGCGCTATAGCGAGAGAATTTGTTGTTGTGACAACACAGAGACGGTGAAGGGGGTCTGGAGAGGGGGTGGGGAGCTAGAGCTGGGTGTTGTCAGTTGTATTGCGTTGCAGAAACTCACCTGAGGGATAATTACAGGGATCTACCATTCCCAAGCTACTGACTGGTATTACAAAACCCTCTATAATTATAATTGCGAGGCTGAAACAATCTTGTATCTTGTTACCAGAGAACAAAAGCACATAAGAAATAGGAGCAGGAGTCGGTCATTTGGCCCCTCGAGCCTGCTCCACTTTTCAATGAGATCATAGATCCCTGAAGGCAGCAACATAGATCCCTGAAGGCAGCAGGACAGGTAGATAAGGTGGTTAAGAAGGCATATGGAATAGTTGCCTTCATTAGCCGAGGCTTAGAATATAAGAGCAGGGAGGTTATGATGGAGCTGTACAAAACGCTAGTTAGGCCACAGCTGGAATACTGTGTGCAGTTCTGGTCGCCACACTGTAGGAAGGATGTGATTGCATTGGAGAGGGTGCAGAGGAGATTCACCAGGATGTTACCTGGGCTGGAGCGCTTCAGCTATGAAGAGAGACTGGACAGGCTGGGGTTGTTTTCCTTGGAGCAGAGAAGGCTGAGGGGGGGGACCTGATTGAGGTGAACAAAATTATGAGGGTCATAGATAGGGTAGATAGAAAGGAACTTTTCCCCTTAGTAGAGGGGTCAATAACCAGGGGGCATAGTTTCAAGGTAAGGGGCAGGAGGTTTAGAGGGGATTTGAGGAAACACTTTTTCACCCAGAGGGTGGTTGGAATCTGGAACTCACTGCCTGAAAGGGTGGTAGAGGCAGGAACCCTCACAACATTCAAGAAGCATTTAGATGAGCACTTGAAACGCCATAGCATACAAGGCTACGGACCAAGTGCTGGAAAATGGGATTAGAATAGACAGGGCTTGATGGCCGGCGCAGACACGATGGGCCGAAGGGCCTCTTTCTGTGCTGTATAACTCTATCTATCTATGGTTGATCTTCTACCTCAACTCCACTTTCCCGCCGTGTCTCTTGATTCACTTAATATTCAAAAATCTATCGATCTCTGTCGTGAATATACTCAACGACTGAGCCTCCACAGCCCTCTGGGGTAGAGAATTCCAAAGATTCACCACCCTCTGAGTGAAGAAATTCCTCCTCATCTCAGCCCTAAATGGCCGACCCCTTATTCTGAGACTGTGACCCCTGGTTCTGGACTCCCCAGCCAGGGGAAACATCCTCCCTGCATCCAGTCTGTCTAGCCCTTGAAGAATTTTACACGTTTCAATGAGAACACCTCTCATTCTCCTAAACTCTAGAGAATATAGGCCCAGTCTACTCAATCTCTCCTCATAGGACAATCCCCCCATCCCAGGAATCAGTCTGGTGAACCTTCGCTGCACTCCCTCTATGGCAAGTATATCCTTCCTTAGGTAAGGAGACCAAAACTGTGCACAATACTCAAAGTGTGGGCTCACCAGGGCCCTAGATGATTGCCGTAAGACTTCCTTATTCTTAAACGCCAATCCTTTTGCAATAAAGTCCAACATACCATTTAGCCTTTATTAGAAAGAGATTGTGCATTGTGCTGGAATTGTTTCTTTGTCATTCGATTGACAGGAGGAAAGTGTGGGTCTCAACCTAGATATTAACCATTGTTGTCACTCCCAGCACCTCCCTCCCCCTCCCCCAGCACTTCCGATTGGCCTAGTCCACCAGATTTAGGAACGCAGGAACAGGAGGAGGCCATTCAGCCCCTCGAGCCTGTTCCGCCATCCAGTGAGATCGTGGCTGAGATGTATCTTAACTCCCATCCACCTGCCTCAGCTTCATATCCATTAATACCCTTGGCTAGCAAAGATCTATCGATCCCAGATTTTTTTTAAATTCGTTCCTGGGATGTGGGCATCACTGGCAAGGCCAGCATTTATTGCCCATCCCCTAATTGCCCTTGAGAAGGTGTTGGTGAGATGCCTTCTTGAACCGCAGCAGTCCATGCAGTGAAGGTAAGCATGCAGGTGCAGCAGGCGGTTAAGAAGGCAAATGGTATGTTGGCCTTCATAGCGAGAGGATTCGCGTACAGGAGCAAGGATGTCTTGCTGCAGTTGTACAGGCCTTGGTGAGACCACACCTTGAGTACTGTGTGCAGTTTTGGTCGCCTTATCTGAGGAAGGATGTTCTTGCCATGGAAGGAGTTCAGCGAAGATTCACCAGGCTGATACCTGGGATGGCAGGAATGACGTATGAGGAGAGATTGGGTCGATTGGGCTTATACTCGCTGGAGTTTTGAAGAATGAGAGGGGATCTCATTGAAACTTATAAAATTCTGACAGGTCTGGACAGACTAGATGCAGGAAGGATGTTCCCGATGGTCGGAGAGTCCAGATTAGGGGTCACAGTCTAAGGATAAGGGGTAAGCCATTTAGGACAGAAATGAGGAGGAATTTCTTCACCCAGAGAGTGGTGAACCTGTGGAATTCTCTACCACAGAAGGCAGTAGAGGCCAATTCATTAAATATATTCAAGAAGGAGTTGGATATATTTCTTAAGGCTAAAGGGATCAAGGGATATGGGGAGAAAGCAGGGACAGGGTTCTGAATTTGGATGATCAGCCATGATCTCATTGAATGGCGGAGCAGGCTCGAGGGGCCAAATGGCCTACTCCTGCTCCTATCTTCTATGTTTCTATGTTTCAATGTTATCGCCCATCCCTAATTGCCCTTGAGAAGGTGGTGGTGAGCCGCCTTCTTGAACTGCAGCAGTCCGTGTAGTGAAGGTACTCTCACAGTGCTGTTAGGGAGGGATTTTTTGACCCAGCGACGATGAAGGAACGGCCGATATATTTCCAAGTCAGGATGGTGTGTGACTTGGAGGGGAACTTGGAGGTGGTGGTGTTCCCATGCGCCTGCTGCCCTTGTCCTTCTAGGCGGAAGAGGTCGCGGGTTTGGGAGGTGCTGCCGAAGAAGCCTTGGCGAGTTGCTGCAGTGCATCTTGTAGATGGTACACACTGCAGCCACGGTGCGCCGGTGGTGGAGGGAGTGAATGTTTAAGGCGGTGGATGGGGTGCCAATCAAGCGGGCTGCTTTGTCCTGGATGGTGTCGAGCCTCTTGAGTGTTGTTGGAGCTGCACTCATCCAGGCAAGTGGAGAGTATTCCATCACACTCCTGACTTGTGCCTTGTAGATGGTGGAAAGGCTTTGGGGAGTCAGGAGGTGAGACACTCGCCGCAGAATACCCAGCCTCTGACCTGCTCTTGTTGCCACAGTATTTATGCGGCTGGTCCAGTTAAGTTTCTGGTCAATGGTGACCCCCAGGAATAAAAATGATTCATTGAGCTGACACCTTACTGCTTTTTGTGAGAGATTTCCACACTTCTACCACCCTTTGTGTGGAGAAGTGTTTCCTAACTTCACTCCTGAATGGCCTGGCTCTGATTTTAAGGTTGACTCAGCTCAGGCCGGTGGGTGGAGGTTAAGGGATTACGGTTATGTGGAGAGACTGGAGAAGCTGGAATTCTTCTCCTTAGAGCAGAGAAGGTTAAGGGGAGATTGACCAGAATGGTACCGGGGATGAGGGACTTCAGTTACGTGGAGAGACTGGAGAAGCTGGGATTCTTCTCCTTAGAGCAGAGAAGGTTAAGGGGAGATTGACCAGAATGGTACCAGGGGATGAGGGACTTCAGTTACGTGGAGAGACTGGAGAAGCTGGGATTGTTCTCCTTAGAGCAGAGAAGGTTAAGGGGAGATTTGATAGAGGTGTTTAAAATCATCAAGGGTTTAGATAGCGACAATAAAGTGAAACTGTCTCCAATGGCTGGAGGGTCGATAAGCAGAGGGCACAGATTTAAGGTGATTGGCAAAAGAACCAGAGGTGACGAGAGGCAAAACTATTTTATGCAACGAGTGGTTAGGATTTGGAACGCGCTGCAGGATAGGATGGTGGAAACAGATCCAATCGTGGCCTTGAATAGGGGATTTGGATAAATACTTGAAGGAGAAAAAATTGCAGGGATATGGGGAAAGAGCGGGGGAGTGGGATTAACTGGAAAGAGCCAGCGCAGAGATCATAGAATCATAGAAAGTTACAGCACGGAAGGAGGCCATTTCGGCCCATCGTGTCAGCGCCGGCCAACAAAGAGCTATCCAGCCTAATCCCACTTCCCAGCTCTTGGTCCGTAGCCCTGCAGGTTACAGCATCCCAAGTGCACATCCAACTACTTTTTAAATGTGGTGAGGGTTCCTGCCTCTACCACCCTTTCCGGCAGCGAGTTCCAGACCCCCACAGCCCTCTGGGTGAAGAAATTTCCCCTCAAATCCCCTCTAAACCTTCCACCAATTACTTTAAATCTGTGCCCCCTGGTTTTTGACCTCTCTGCTAAGGGGAAATAGGTCCTTTCTATCCACTTTATCTAGGCCCCTCATAATTTTATACACCTCAATAAGGTCTCCCCTCTGCCTCCTCTGTTCCTAGGAAAACAGACCCAGCCTATCCAGTCGTTCCTCATAGCTAAGATTCTCTACTCCCGGCAACATCCTTGTAAATCTCCTCTGTACTCTCTCTAGTGCAATCACAGCTTTCCTGTAATGTGGTGACCATAGAATCATAGAAACATAGAAGATAGGAGCAGGAGGAGGCCATTCGGCCCCTCGAGCCTGCTCCGCCATTCGATGAGATCATGGCTGATCATCCAAACTCAGTACCCTGTCCCTGCTTTCTCCCCATATCCCTTGATACCTTTAGCCTTAAGAAATATATCTAACTCAACCTTGAATATATTTAATGAATTGGCCTCTACTGCCTTCTGTGGCAGAGAATTCCACAGGTTCACCACACTCTGGGTGAAGAAATTCCTCCTCATCTCAGTCCTAAATGGCTTACCCCTTATCCTTAGACTGTGACCTCTGGTTCTGGACTCCCCCGCCATCGGGAACATCCTTCCTGCATCTAGTTTGTCCTGTCCTGTCAGAATTTTATAAGTTTCAATGAGATCCCCTCTCATTCTTCTAAACTCCAGCGAGTATAAGCGCAATCGACCCAATCTCTCTTCATACGTCATTCCTGCCATCCCAGGTATCAGCCTTGTGAATCTTCGCTGCACTCCTTCCATGGCAAGAACCTCCTTCCTCAGATAAGGCGACCAAAACTGCACACAGTACTCAAGGTGTGGTCTCACCAAGGCCCTGTATAACTGCAGCAAGACATCCTTGTTCCTGTACTCAAACCCTCTCGCTATGAAGGCCAACATACCATTTGCCTTCTTAACCGCCTGCTGCAACTGCATGCTTACCAGAACTGCACGCAGTACTCTAGCTGAGGCCTAACTAGTGTTTTATACAGTTGAAGCATAACCCCCCTGCTCTTGTATTCTATGCCACGGCTAATAAAGGCAAGCATTCCGTCTGCCTTCTTAACCACCTTATCTACTTTGGCCTGCTACCTTCAGGGATCTGTGGACATGCACTCCAAGGTCCCTTTGTTCCTCTACACTACTCAGTGTCCTACCATTTAATGTGTATTCCCTTTCCTTGTTAGCCCTCCCCAAATGCATTTCGATGGGCCGAATGGCCTCCTTCTGTGCTGTGCTATTCTTTGATTCTATGATTCTACGTCCCCCTTGTCCTAGACTGCCCCCATCAGAAGAAAAAAGTCTCTTTCCATCTAATCCAATCAATTCCGTTCAAAATCCTAAAAAACCTCAATCAAATCACCCCTTAACCTTCTATATTCCGGGGAATACAAGCATAGTTGATGTCACCTCCCCTCATAAGCTAACCCTTGGAGCCCTGGGAACATCCTGGTGAATCTGCGCTGCATTCCCTCCAAGGCCAATATATCCTTTCTGAGGTGCGGTGCCCAGAACCGTACACAATACGCCAGGTGTGGTCTAACCAGGGCTTTGTATAGCTGGAGCATAACATCCTGCCCTTTGTCTTCCAGCCTTCTACTTATAAAGGCCAACATTCCATGAACATTCCTGTTTGTTCTTTGTACCTGCGTTAGTTATAGGGATCACACAAAATGGCATCAACCTGTACTCAGCCGTGACTGACTCAATCTTTCAGTCAAGTAAGTGACCCTACCTGTATGGTACTGAGCCCCCCCCACACACACACAGAGCAGGAAAGGCCCAGGCTCCATCCCCGGCCTGTGCTGAGTGAGCTGATCTCACACCCGGTGTGGTACTGAGCCCCACACACACACACAGAGCAGGAAAGGCCCAGGCTCCATCCCCGGCCTGTGCTGAGTGAGCTGATCTCACACCCGGTGTGGTACTGAGCCCCACACACACACAGAGCAGGAAAGGCCCAGGCTCCATCCCCGGCCTAGTGCTGAGTGAGCTGATCTCACACCCGGTGTGGTACCGGGCCTCACACACACAAAGCAGGAAAGGCCCAGGCTCCATTCCCGGCCTAGTGCTGAGTGAGCCTGATCTCACACCCAGTGTGGTACTGAGCCTCTCACACACACAGAGCAGGAAAGGCCCAGGCTCCATCCCCGGCCTGTGCTGTGTTAGCCTGATCTCACACCCGGTGTGGTACTGAGCCTCACACACACAAAGCAGGAAAGGCCCAGGCTCCATTCCCGGCCTAGTGCTGAGTGAGCCTGATCTCACACCCGGTGTGGTACTGAGCCCCACACAGGCACACACACACAGAGCAGGAGAGGCCCAGGCTCCATCCCCGGCCTAGTGCTGAGTGAGCCTGATCTCACACCCGGTGTGGTACTGAGCACCCCACACACACACACACAGAGCAGGAAAGACCCAGGCTCCATCCCCGGCCTAGTGCTGAGTGAGCCTGATCTCACACCCGGTGTGGTACTGAGCCCCACACACACATGCATAGCAGGAAAGGCCCAGGCTCCATCCCCGGCCTGTGCTGTGTTAGCCTGATCTCACACCCGGTGTGGTACTGAGCCCCACAAACACACACAGAGCAGGAAAGGCCCAGGCTCCATCCCCGGCCTAGTGCTGAGTGAGCCTGATCTCACACCCGGTGTGGTACTGAGCACCCCACACACACACACACAGAGCAGGAAAGGCCCAGGCTCCATTCCCGGCCTAGTGCTGAGTGAGCTGATCTCACACGCGGTGTGGTACTGAGCCTCACACACACAAAGCAGAAAAGGCCCAGGCTCCATTCCCGGCCTAGTGCTGAGTGAGCCTGATCTCACACCCGGTGTGGTACTGAGCCCCACACACACACACACACACACAGAACAGGAAAGGATTAGGATTACATGGGGTATACGGCACAGAAATAGGCCATTCGGCCCAACCAGTCCATGCCAACGTTTATGCTCCACTTGAGCCTCCTCCCGTCTTTCCTCATCTAAATCTATCAGCCTAACCCTCTATTCCCTTCTCCCTCATATGCTTGTCTAGCCTCCCCTTAAATGCATCTACACGATTCGCTTCAACCACTCCCTGTGGTAGCGAGTTCCACATTCTCACCACTCTCTGGGTAAAGAATTTCTCCTGAATTCCCTATTGGATTTCTTGGTGACTATCTTCTATTGCTGGGCCTCTAGTTATGCTCTTCCCCACAAGTGGAAACACTCTCTCTGTATCCACTCTATCAAAACCTTTCATCATTTTAAAGACCTCTATTAGGTCACCTCTCGGCCTTCTCTTTTCAAGAGAAAAGCGACCCAGGCTGTTCATCCTTTCCTGATATGTATACCCTCGCATTTCTGGTATCATCCTTGTAAATCTTCTCTGCACCCTCTCCAGTGCCTCTATATCCTTTTTAGAATATGGCGACCAGAACTGCACGCAGTGCTCTAAGTGTGGTCGAACCAAGGTTCCTGTAGGCTTTGCAAAATCCCCCAGAAACTCGAACAGAGCCCGAAAGGGAGTGATTTTTGGACCTTTCATACAAACTTGGGATGATGGGACCTAAGTGAAGTGATTTGATGTAAAACCTCAGTTTTGGAAAGATCAGGGAAGAAAAACCCTGAGGAAACTGACTTTTGAATCTTACTGTTGGGAGAGACACCTTTCACAGACACAAGACAAGCTGCGGAGGGGCGTGGCCAGGCAGTGAACAGATTTGGGTATTGGGGCCCAATCAAGCTGTCTGGGAAGTGTTTACACTGCAAATCCTACCAAGGTGGAAGAGACAAAGCAAAAACTCACACACACATCGAAATATGAATAATCCCAAGACCTCCTTTTGAAATTCCCAGGCCCAAACAGGATACCAGAAGCCTGAAATCAATAAAACATTTAGTACTTCATCAAAAACCAATCAACCAGGTATCCACAGGACAGATTTAAAAGCCCGCCAAAAGACCTAGGACAATAGGATTGAGATTTGGCGCATAGATAAGGCTATGTTTAAATCGGAAAACGATCAGGACATGTTTAACACTGAGCTAAAGCCATCGGAACTGGCAAGCCCGCCAAAACTAGACAATGGACTAAGCAAGGTTCATTTGCAACCTAAAGGAATCCGTTTCAGTAAGGGGTTTTTGGGCGCGAAAAAGAAACAGTATAATTGAAAGCCTGTCCCATAATTTCTCTCTTTTTCGGACTCGCTGACTACACGGACACAGCTCTCTCCCTGCTCCAGCAAAAACCACCACAAGCCACGAGGAAGAAGGCCAGAAAACAGACCAGCATGCAAGAAGAAAGCAGAGCGACTGCCTCAGTGACCATCGGACACCTCGCAGCAACAAGGGCCTTACGGAGTCTTTTAAACAAAAGATTCTAAAATCCTGTCAAGGATTCGTTGGTGAGCATTATCCCTGATCTCCTGAAACCAAAAACCTAGCTAGATAGTGGGATCTTCGGGAGGGATAAGGTCTTTGTTTGGTATATTTTTGTTGTCCCTCGCTTGTACCGTGTGCTCCCCAATCTGTGTTTAAGTAATAAGTGTGTTTCAAGTTTGTTACCTTTTTCTTTTAATAAAGTAAAATTCTTTCATCAGAACCTGTTGTCTACTGCAATTTTGTTCACAACCCCTAAATAAGTCCAAAGTCTAGGAACCAGAGGGGTGTGGGAGTGATTCGAACCGCTCCCTGAGTCAGAAAGCGAAGGCTGACCCCATTACCACCCCCTATATTCCATACAGGCTTAGCATAACTTCCCTACTTTTTAATTCTATCCCTCGAGAAATAAACCCTAGTGCTTGGTTTGCTTTTTTTATGATGTGGAGATGCCGGTGTTGGACTGGGGTGGACAAAAGTGAGAAGTCGCACAACACCAGGTTATAGTCCAACAGCTTTATTTGAAATCACAAACTTTCGGAGCGCTGCAACCTCTGGGACACTAACCCAGGGGTTGTTTTCCTTCGAGCAGAGAAGGCTGAGGGGGGGGGGGGGACCTGATTGAGGTGTACAAAATTATGAGGGGCATAGATAGGGTCGATAGAAAGGAACTTTTCCCCTTAGTAGAGGGGTCAATAACCAGGGGGCATAGTTTCAAGGTAAGGGGCAACTTCACCTGACGAAGGAGCAGCGCTCCGAAAGCTTGTGATTTCAAATAAAGCTGTTGGTCTATACCCTGGTGTTGTGCGACTTCCTGCTTTTTTTATGGCCTTGCTAACCTGTTTCGCTACTTTTAGTGATTTGTGTATTTGTACTCCTTTGTTCCTCTACCCCACCCAGACTCGCACCCTCCAAGTAATGTGACCTCCCTATTCTTCCTGCCAAAATGTAATACCTCACATTTATCTGTGTTGAAATTCATTTGCGAATTATATGCCCATTCTGCAAGTTTATTAATGTCCTCCTGTAATTTGTTGCAGTCCTCCTCAGTATTGACTATTCCCCCCAATTTGGTGTCATCCGCAAATTTAGAAATTGTGTTTCTGATTCCAAAGTCTAAATCGTTAATATAAATTGTGAACAACAGTGTTCCCAGCACTGATCCTTGTGGAACACCACTACCCACCTTCTGCCACTCTGAATAGCTACCCTTTACTCCCACTCTCTGCTTTCTGTCCTGATGTGGAGATGCCGGTGTTGGACTGGGGTGGACAAATGTGAGAAGTCGCACAACACCAGGTTATAGTCCAACAGCTTTATTTGAAATCACAAGCTTTCGGAGCGCTGCTCCTTCGTCAGGTGAAGTGAAGAGATGCATATAGGCACAGCATATATAGTCAGAGAACACAGCCAGATGATTACAGTTAATCTTTCCAACTTTATCATAAAGGGCAGTTGGAAAGATTAAGTGTAATCACCTGGCAGTGTTCTCTGACTATATATGCTGTACCTATATGCATCTCTTCACTTCACCTGACGAAGGAGCAGCGCTCCGAAAGCTTGTGATTTCAAATAAAGCTGTTGGACTATAACCTGGTGTTGTGAGACTTCTCACTTCTGTCCTGAAGCCAGCTCGCTATCCATTCTGCCACTTGTCCCCTGGCTCCGCATTCTCTGACCTTATTCATTTGTCTATTATGTGGTACCTTATCGAAGGCCTTTTGAAAATCTAGATAAATTACATCTACTGCATTACCCTTGTCTACTCTCTCTGCTACCTCTTCAAAAAATTCATCGAGGTTTGTCAAGCAAGACTTTCCCTTTTGAGATCCATGCAAACTATTCATTATTATATCCACGGCTCTTAGTTAGGATTTAGGGTTGTGGGGACTTGGGTTTAGATAGGGTTGGGGAATAGGTTTGGGTTATTAGCTAGGGTTAGGGTTTCGGGTTAACATTGGGTTATTAGCTCGAGTTAGGGTTTAAGTTAGGCGTAGGGCTATGAGATAGGGTTACGGAGATTTAGGATTAGGGTGGGTGTGTTAGGGTTTAGGCTCGGTTTAGAGTCATAGAGCCATAGAGTTATACAGCACAGAAAGAGGTCCTTCGGCCCACCGTGTCCGCGCCGGCCATCAAGCCCTGTCTATTCTAATCCCATTTTCCAGCACTTGGTCCGTAGCCTTGTATGCTATGGCGTTTCAAGTGCTCATCTAAATGCTTCTTGAATGTTGTGAGGGTTCCTGCCTCTACCACCCTTTCAGGCAGTGAGTTCCAGATTCCAACCACCCTCTGGGTGAAAAAGTTTTTCCTCAAATCCCCTCTAAACCTCCTGCCCCTTACCTTGAAACTATGCCCCCTGGTTATGACACCCTTTGTGACTGTGACAAAGGTAAACTATCCCGTCTCGTCCTTCTTGACTTGTCTGCAGCCTTTGACATGGTTGACCACTCCATCCTTCTCCAACGCCTCTCCACCGTCGTCCAGCTGGGTGGGACTGCACTCGCCTGGTTCCATTCTTATCTATCTAATCGTAGCCAGAGAATCACCTGCAATGGTTTCTCTTCCCACTCCCGCATCGTTACCTCTGGTGTCCCCCAAGGATCTATTCTTGGCCCCCTCCTATTTCTCATCTACATGTTGCCCCTTGGTGACATCATCCGAAAACACAGCGTCAGTTTCCACATGTACGCTGATGACACCCAGCTCTAGCTCACTACCTCTTCTCTCGACCCCTCCACGGTCTCTAAATTGTCAGATTGCTTGTCTGACATACAGTTCTGGATGAGCAAAAATGTTCTCCAATAAAAAATTTGGAAAACCAAAGCCATTGTTTTCGGTCCCCGCCACAAACTCCGTTCTTTAGCCACCGACTCCATCCCTCTCCCTAACATCTGTCTGAGGCTGAACCACACTGTTCGCAACCTTGGTGTCATATTTGACCCTGAAATGAGCTTCCGACCACATAGAATCATGGAGTTATACAGCACAGAAAGAGCCCTTCGGCCCATCGTGTCCGCGCCAGCCATCAAGCCCTGTCTATTCTAATCCCATTTTCCAGCACTTGGTCCGTAGCCTTGTATGCTATGGCGTTTCAAGCGCTCATCTAAATGCTTCTTGAATGTTGTGAGGGTTCCTGCCTCTACCACCCTTTCAGGCAGTGAGTTCCAGATTCCAACCACCCTCTGGGTGAAAAAGTTTTTCCTCAAATCCCCTCGAAACCTCCTGCCCCTTACCTTGAAACTATGCCCCCTGGTTATTGACCCCTCTACTAAGGGGAAAAGCTCCTTTCTATCTACCCTATCTATGCCCCTCATAATTTTGTACACCTCAATCAGGTCCCCGCCCCCTCAGCCTTCTCTGCTCGAAGGAAAACAACCCCTGCGTTAGGGTCCCAGAGGTTGAAAGGTCAGTGTCTGACCCACAGCCCCCCCATCCGGTTACCCAATCAGAGAGAGGAGAGGCTCATCCTAAACTATATGGGGGCTAGTCCCAGGGGGCAAGAGGTCTGAGTTTGACAAGTGTCAGTATCCAGAGTCTGATTAAGGAGCTTATTTGCACTCTCCACTGTCATGAATTAATGAGCAGTACAACAGGCAGATCGTTCAGCAATTATTTAGTGTCGGCTTAGGGTGTCAGTGCCAAATGGAGACAGAATTTCCATTCACCACACTCACAGAATGGCCGCCGAGAGTATTAAGGATGTCAGATTTAACCCTTGCGATCCCTGGTCCCTTGTCGAAGCTCTACAAAGTACTTACAGCAACAGCAAAAACAATTTGCATTTAGATATAGGAAAACATAGAAACATAGAAACATAGAAGATAGGAGCAGGAGTAGGCCATTCGATGAGATCATGGCTGATCATCCAAACTCAGTACCCTGTACCTGCCTTCTCCCCATATCCCTTGATCCCTTTAGCCTTAAGAAATATATCCAACTCATTCTTCAATATATTTACTGACTTGGCCTCAACTACCTTCTGTGGTAGAGAATTCCACAGGTTCACCACTCTCTGGGTGAAGAAATTCTTCCTCATTTCTGTCCTAAATGGCTTACCCCTTATCCTTAGATTATGACCCCTGGTTCTGGACTCTCCGACCATCGGGAATCATAGATCATAGAAGATAGGAGCAGGAGTAGGCCATTCGGCCCCTCGAGCCTGCTCCGCCATTCGATGAGATCATGGCTGATCATCTAAACTCAGTACCCTGTACCTGCCTTCTCCCCAGGGAACATTCTTCCTGCATCTAGTTTGTCCAGACCTGTCAGGATTTTATATGTTTCGATGAGATCCCCTCTCATTCTTCTAAACTCCAGCGAGTATAAGCCCAATCGACCCAATCTCTCCTCATATGTCATTCCTGCCATCCCAGGTATCAGCCTGGTGAATCTTCGCTGAACTCCTTCCATGGCAAGAACATCCTTCCTCAGATAAGGCGACCAAAACTGCACACAGCACTCAAGATGTGGTCTCACCAAGGCCCTGTACAACTGCAGCAGGACATCCCTGTTCCTATACTCAAACCCTTTCGTACCAAGGCGGTTCAAAGGAGCGATTATCAAACACATTTTGACATCGAGCCACATGAGGAGAAATTAGGACAGGGGACACCAAAGCTTGGTCAAGGAGGCAGGTTTTAAGCAGCGTCTCAAAGGAGCAAAGAGTGTTAGCGAGGCGGAGAGCTTTAGGGAGGGAATGCCAGAGCTTAGGGCCGAGGCAGCTGAAGGCACGGCCGCCAATGGTTGAGCGATTAAAATGGAGGATGCTCAAGAGGCCAGAATTGGCAGAGCACAGAGATCTCGGAGGATTGTAGGGGCTGGAGGAGGTTACAGAGATAGGGAGGGTTGTAGGGCTGGAGGAGGTTACAGAGATAGGGAGGGTTGTAGGGCTGGAGGAGGTTACAGTGATAGGGAGGGTTGTAGGGGCTGGAGGAGTTTACAGGGATAGGGAGGGTTGTAGGGGCTGGGGGAGGTTACAGAGATAGGGAGGGTTGTAGGGTCTGGAGGAGGTTACAGAGATAGGGAGGTTTGTAGGGCTGGAGGGGGTTACAGAGATAGGGAGGGATGTAGGGCTGGGGGAGGTTACAGAGATAGGGAGGGTTGTCAGGCTGGAGGAGGTTACAGAGATTGGGAGGGTTGTAGAGCTGGAGGAGGTTGCAGAGAAAGGGAGGGTTGTAGGGGCTGGAGGAGGTTACAGAGATAGGGAGGGTTGTAGGGGTTGTAGGAAGTTACAGAGATAGGGAGGGTTGTAGGTGCTGGAGGAGGTTACAGAGAAAGGGAGAGGTGTAGGTCTGGAAGAAGATACAGAGATAGGGAGTGTTGTAGGGCTGGAGCAGTTTACAGAGATAAGGAGGGTTGTGGGGGCTGGAGGAGGTTACAGAGATAGGGAGGGTTGTAGGGGCTGGAGGAGGTTACAGAGATATGGGGGATTCTAGGGGCTGGAGGAGGTTACAGAGATCAGGAGGGTTGTAGGGCTGGAGGAGGTTACAGGGATATGGAGGGCTGTAAGGTTGGAAGATGTTACAGGGATAGGGAGGGTTGTAGGGGCTGGAGGAGGTTACAGAGGTATGGAGGGTTGTAGGACAGGAGGAGTTTATAGAGATAGGGGGAGCTGTAGGGCTGGAAAATGTTACGGAAATAGGGAGCATTGTCGGGGCTGGAGGAGGTACAGAGATAGGGAGGGTTCACAGAATCACAGAATCCCCACAGTGCAGATAGAGGCCATTTCGGCCCATCGAGCCTGCACCGACACATATCCCACCCTATCCCCGTAACCCCACGTATTTAATCCTCCCTAACACTAAGGGTCAATTTATCATAGCCAAAGCAACCTAACCCGCACATCTTTGGACTGTGGGAGGAAACCGGAGCACCCGGAGGAAACCCACGCAGACACGGGGAGAATGTGCAAACTCCACACAGACAGTCACCCGTGGCCGGCTCGAACCCGGGTCCATGGCGCTGTGAGGCAACAGTGCTAACCACTATGCCACCGTGTTGCCCTTACACCAGGTTGTAGGGCTGGAGGACGTTACAGAGATAGGGAGTGTTGTAGGGCTGGAGTAGGTTACAGAGATAGGGAGGGTTGTGGAGGCTGGAGGAGGTTACAGAGATAGGGAGGGTTGTGGGGGCTGGAGGATGTTACAGAGTTATGGAGGGTTGTAGGGGCTGGAGGAGGTTACAGTGATAGGCAGTGTTGTAGGGGCTGGAGGAGCTCACAGAGATAGGGAGGGTTGTAGGGGCTAGAGGAGTTTACAGAGGTAGGGAGGGTTGTAGGGGCAGGAGGAGTTTACAGAGATAGGGAGGGTTGTAGTGCTGGAGGAGGTTACAGAGATAGGGAGGGTTATAGGGCTGGAGGACGTTACACAGATAGGGAGGGTTGTAGGGGCTGGAGGAGGTTACAGAGATAGGGAGGGTTGTAGGGCTGGAGGAGGTTACAGAGATAGGGAGGGTTGTAGGGGCTGGAGGAGGTTACAGAGATAGGGAGGGTTGTAGGGGCAGGAGGAGTATGCAGAGATAGGGAGGGTTGTAGGGCTGGAGGAGGTTACAGAGATAGGGAGGGTTGTAGGGCTGGAGGAGGTTACAGAGATAGGGAGGGTTGTAGGGCTGGAGGACGTTACAGAGAGGGAGGGTTGTAGGGACTGGAGAAGGTTACAGAGATAGGGAGGGTTGTAGGGGCTGGAGGATTTTAAAGAGATAGGGAGGGTTGTAAGGCTGGAGGAGGTTACAGAGATAGTTAGCGTTGTAGGGGCTGGAGGAGGTTACAGAGATAGGAAGGTTTGTAGGTGATGGAGGAGGTAAGAGAGAAAGGGAGGGTTGTAGGGGCTGGAGGAGGTTACAGAGATAGTGACGGTTGTAGGGGCTGGAGGAAGTTACAGAGATAGGGAGTGTTGTAGGGCTGCAGGAAGCTACAGAGATATGGAGGCTTGTAGGGGCTGGAGGAGGTTACAGAGATAGGCAGGGTTGTCGGTGCTGGAGGAGGTTACAGAGATAGGGAGGGTTGTAGGGGCTGGAGGAGGTTACAGAGATAGGGAGGGTTGTAGGGGCTGGTGGAGTTTACAGAGTTTGGGAGGGTTGTATGGGCTGGAGGAGGTTACAGAGATAGGGAGGGTTGTAGGGGCTGGAGGAGGTTACAGAGATAGGGAGGGTTGTAGGGGCAGGAGGAGTATGCAGAGATAGGGAGGGTTGTAGGGCTGGAGGAGGTTACAGAGATAGGGAGGGTTGTAGGGCTGGAGGAGGTTACAGAGATAGGGAGGGTTGTAGGGGCTGCAGGAGGTTACAGAGATAGGGAGGGTTGTAGGGCTGGAGGACGTTACAGAGAGGGAGGGTTGTAGGGCTGGAGAATGTTACAGAGATAGGGAGGGTTGTAGGGGCTGGAGGATTTTAAAGAGATAGGGAGGGTTGTAAGGCTGGAGGAGGTTACAGAGATAGTTAGTGTTGTAGGGGCTGGAGGAGGTTACAGAGATAGGAAGGTTTTTAGGTGATGGAGGAGGTAAGAGAGAAAGGGAGGGTTGTAGGGGCTGGAGGAGGTTACAGAGAGTGACGGTTGTAGGGGCTGGAGGAAGTTACAGAGATAGGGAGTGTTGTAGGGCTGCAGGAAGCTACAGAGATATGGAGGCTTGTAGGGGCTGGAGGAGGTTACAGAGATGGGGAGGGTTGTAGGTGCTGGAGGAGGTTACAGAGATAGGGAGGGTTGTAGGGGCTGGAGGAGGTTACAGAGATAGGGAGGGTTGTAGGGGCTGGAGGAGTTTACAGAGTTTGGGAGGGTTGTATGGGCTGGAGGAGGTTACAAAGTTAGGGAGTGTTGTAGGGCCTGGAGGAGGTTACAGAGATAGGAAGGTTTGTAGGTGATGGAGGAGGTAAGAGAGAAAGGGAGGGTTGTAGGGGCTGGAGGAGGTTACAGAGATAGTGACGGTTGTAGGGGCTGGAGGAAGTTACAGAGATAGGGAGTGTTGTAGGGCTGCAGGAAGCTACAGAGATATGGAGGCTTGTAGGGGCTGGAGGAGGTTACAGAGATAGGCAGGGTTGTCGGTGCTGGAGGAGGTTACAGAGATAGGGAGGGTTGTAGGGGCTGGAGGAGGTTACAGAGATAGGGAGGGTTGTAGGGGCTGGTGGAGTTTACAGAGTTTGGGAGGGTTGTATGGGCTGGAGGAGGTTACAGAGATAGGGAGGGTTGTAGGGGCTGGAGGAGGTTACAGAGATAGGGAGGGTTGTAGGGGCAGGAGGAGTATGCAGAGATAGGGAGGGTTGTAGGGCTGGAGGAGGTTACAGAGATAGGGAGGGTTGTAGGGCTGGAGGAGGTTACAGAGATAGGGAGGGTTGTAGGGGCTGCAGGAGGTTACAGAGATAGGGAGGGTTGTAGGGCTGGAGGACGTTACAGAGAGGGAGGGTTGTAGGGCTGGAGAATGTTACAGAGATAGGGAGGGTTGTAGGGGCTGGAGGATTTTAAAGAGATAGGGAGGGTTGTAAGGCTGGAGGAGGTTACAGAGATAGTTAGTGTTGTAGGGGCTGGAGGAGGTTACAGAGATAGGAAGGTTTTTAGGTGATGGAGGAGGTAAGAGAGAAAGGGAGGGTTGTAGGGGCTGGAGGAGGTTACAGAGAGTGACGGTTGTAGGGGCTGGAGGAAGTTACAGAGATAGGGAGTGTTGTAGGGCTGCAGGAAGCTACAGAGATATGGAGGCTTGTAGGGGCTGGAGGAGGTTACAGAGATGGGGAGGGTTGTAGGTGCTGGAGGAGGTTACAGAGATAGGGAGGGTTGTAGGGGCTGGAGGAGGTTACAGAGATAGGGAGGGTTGTAGGGGCTGGAGGAGTTTACAGAGTTTGGGAGGGTTGTATGGGCTGGAGGAGGTTACAAAGTTAGGGAGTGTTGTAGGGCCTGGAGGAGGTTACAGAGATAGGGAGGGTTGTAGGGCTGGTGGAGTTTACAGAGATAGGGTGGAATCTATGGGCTGGAGGAGGTTACAGAGATCAGGAGGATTGTAGGGGCTGGAGGAGTTTACAGTGATAGGGAGTGTTGTAGGGCCTGGAGGAGTTTACAGAGATAGGGAGGGTTGTAGGGCTGGTTGAGGTTACAGCGATGGAGAAGGCTGTAGGGCTGGAGGAGGTTACAGTGATAGGGAATGTTGTAGGTCTGGAGGAGGTTACAGAGGTATGGACGGTTGTAGGGCTGGAGGAGATTACGGATATAGGGAGGGTTGTAGGGCTGGAGGAGGTTACAGAGATAGGGAGGGTTGTAGGGGTTGGAGGAGGTTACAGAGATAGGGAGGGTTGTAGGGGCTGGAGGAGGTTACAGAGATAGGGAGGGTTGTAGGGGCTGGAGGAGGTTACAGAGATAGGGAGGGTTGTAGGGGCTGGAGGAGGTTACAGAGATAGGGAGGGTTGTAGGGGCTGGAGGAGGTTACAGAGATAGGGAGGGTTGTAGGGGCTGGAGGAGGTTACAGAGATAGGGAGGGTTGTAGGGGCTGGAGGAGGTTACAGAGATAGGGAGGGTTGTAGGGGCTGGAGGCGGTTACAGAGATAGGGAGGGTTATAGGGGTTGGAGGAGGTTACAGAGGTGTGGAGGGTTGTAGGACAGGAGGATTTTACAGAGATGGGGAGCTGTAGGGCTGGAGGATGTTACAGGAATAAGGAGGTTTGTAGGGTTTGGAGGAGTTTACAGAGATAGGGATGGTTGTAGGGTCTGGTGGTGGTTACAGAGATATGGAGTGATGTAGGGGCTGGACGAGGTTACAGAGATAGGGATGGTTGTAGGGTTGGAGGAGTTTACAGAGATAGGGAGGGTTGTAGGGGCTGGAGGAGGTTACAGAGATAGGGAGGGTTGTAGGGGCTGGAGGAGGTTACAAAAATAGAGAGGGTTGTAGGGGCTGGAGGAGGTTACAGAGATAGGGAGGGTTGTACGTGCTGGAGGAAGTTACAGAGATAGGGAGGGTTGTACGGGCTGGAGGAGGTTACAGAGATAGGGATGGTTGTAGGGCTGGAGGAGGTTACAGAGATAGGGAGGGTTGTAGGGGCTGGAGGAGGTTACAGAGATAGGGAGGGTTGTAGGGGCTGGAGGAGGTTACAGAGATAGGGAGGGTTGTAGGGGCTGGAGGAGGTTACCGAGATAGGGAGGGTTGTAGGGCTGGAGCAGGTTACAGAGATAGGGAGGGTTGTAGGGACTGGAGGAAGTTACAGAGATAGGGAGTGTTGTAGGGCTGGAGGAGGTTACAGAGATAGGGAGGGTTGTAGGGACTGGAGGAGGTTACAGAGATAGAAACATAGAAACATAGAAACATAGAAACTAGGAGCAGGAGTAGGCCATTCGGCCCGTCGAGCCGGCTCCACCATTCAATACGATCATGGCTGATCATCCAAATCCAGTACCCTGTCCCTGCTTTCTCACACAGAATCCCCATCGAGCCTGCACCGACACATATCCCACCCTATCCCCGTAACACCACGTATTTAATTCCCCCTAACATATCCCATCCTATCCCCGTAACCCCACATATTTAATCCCCCCCTAACACTAAGGGTCAATTTATCATAGCCAAATCAACCTAACCCGCACATTTTTTTTGGACTGTGGGAGGAAACCGGAGCACCCGGAGGAAACCCACGCAGACACGGGGAGAATGTGCAAACTCCACACAGACAGTCACCCGAGGCCAGATTCGAACCCGGGTCACTGGCGCTGTGAGGCACCAGTGCTAACCACTATGCCACCGTGTTGCCCTACTGTAGGGACTGGAGGAGGTTACAGAGATAGGGAGGGTTGTAGGGGCTGGAGGAGGTTACAGAGATAGGGAGGGTTGTAGGACTGGAGGAGGTTACAGAGATAGGGAGGGTTGTAGGGACTGGAGGAGGTTACAGAGATAGGGAGGGTTGTAGGGACTGGAGGAGGTTACAGAGATAGGGAGGGTTGTAGGGGCTGGAGGAGGTTACAGAGATAGGGAGGGTTGTAGGGCTGGAGGAGGTTACAGAGATAGGGAGGGTTGTAGGGCTGGAGGAGGTTACAGAGATAGGGAGGGTTGTAGGAGCTGGATGAGGTTACAGAGATAGGGTGGGTTGTAGGGCTGGAGGAGGTTACAGAGATAGGGAGGGTTGTAGGGACTGGAGGAGGTTACAGAGATAGGGAGGGTTGTCGGGGCTGGAGGAGGTTACAGAGATAGGGAGGGTTGTAGGGACTGGAGGAGGTTACAGAGATGGGGGGCTTTTAGGGGCTGGAGGAGGTTGCAGAGATAGGGAGGGTTGTAGGGACTGGAGGAGGTTACAGAGATAGGGAGGGTTGTAGGGACTGGAGGAGGTTACAGAGATAGGGAGGGTTGTAGGGACTGGAGGAAGTTACAGAGATAGGGAGGGTTGCAGGGGCTGGAGGAGGTTACAGAGATAGGGAGTGTTGTAGGGGCTGGAGGAGGTTACAGAGATAGGGAGGGTTGTAGGGCTGGAGGAGATTACAGAGATAGGGAGGGTTGCAGGGGCTGGAGGAGATTACAGAGATAGGGAGGGTTGTAGGGGCTGGAGGAGGTTACAGAGATAGGGAGCGGCGAGGCCATGGAGGGATTTGAAAACAAGGATGAGAATTTTCAAATCAATGCGTTGCTTAACCGGGAGCCAATGTAGGTCAGCGAGCACAGGGGTGATGGGCGAACGGGACTTGGTGCGAGTTAGGACACGGCCAGCCCAATTTTGGATGACCTCACGTTTACGTAGGGTGGAATGTGGGAGGCCAGCCAGGAGTGAGTTGGAATAGTCAAGTCTAGAGGTAACAAAGGCATGGATGAGGGTTTCAGCAGCGGATGAGTTGAGGCAAGGGCGGAGACGGACGATGTTAGGGAGGTGGAAAAAGGTGGAATAATTACAAGGTATTTAAGGCACAGAAACAGGCCATTCGGCCCAACTGGTCCGTGCCGGTGTTTCTGCTCCACACCAGGCCTCCTCCCACCCCTCTTCATCTCACCCCATCAACATCTCCTTCTATTCCTTTCTCCCTCATGTGTTTATCGAGCTTCCCCTTAAATGTCTCTATACTAGTCGCCTCAACCACTCCCTGTGGGAGCAAGTTCCACATTCTCACCACCCTCTGGGGAAAGAAGTTTCTCCTGAATTCCCAATTGGATTTATTAGTGACTCTCTCATACTGATGGCCCCTAGTTCTGGTCTCCCCCACAAGTGGAAACATCTTCTCTACGTCTAACCATTCGAACCCTTTCACAATGTTAAAGATCTCGATCAGGTCACCCCTCAGTCTTTTCTTTCTAGAGACAAGAGCCCCAGCCTGTTCCATCTTTCCTGATAGTTATAACCTCTCAGTTCTGGTACCATTCTGGTTAAAAAAAAAAATCGCACTTTCTCCAGTGCCTCTCTATCGTTTTTGTAATATGGAGACCAGAACTGTGCACAGTAACTCCCAGTGTGATATGGAGACCAGAACTGTGCACAGTAACTCCAAGTGTGATATGGAGTCCAGAACTGTGCACAGTAACTCCCAGTGTGATATGGAGACCAGAACTGTGCACAGTAACTCCAAGTGTGATATGGAGACCAGAACTGTGCACAGTAACTCCAAGTGTGATATGGAGACCAGAACTGTGCACAGTAACTCCAAGTGTGATATGGAGACCAGAACTGTGCACAGTAACTCCAAGTGTGATATGGAGACCAGAACTGTGCACAGTAACTCCAAGTGTGATATGGAGACCAGAACTGTGCACAGTAACTCCAAGTGTGATATGGAGACCAGAACTGTGCACAGTAACTCCAAGTGTGATATGGGGACCAGAACTGTGCACAGTAACTCCAAGTGTGATATGGAGACCAGAACTGTGCACAGTAACTCCAAGTGTGATATGGAGACCAGAACTGTGCACAGTAACTCCAAGTGTGATATGGAGACCAGAACTGTGCACAGTAACTCCAAGTGTGATATGGAGACCAGAACTGTGCACAGTAACTCCAAGTGTGATATGGAGACCAGAACTGTGCACAGTAACTCCAAGTGTGATATGGAGACCAGAACTGTGCACAGTAACTCCCAGTGTGATATGGAGACCAGAACTGTGCACAGTAACTCCAAGTGTGATATGGAGTCCAGAACTGTGCACAGTAACTCCCAGTGTGATATGGAGACCAGAACTGTGCACAGTAACTCCAAGTGTGATATGGAGACCAGAACTGTGCACAGTAACTCCAAGTGTGATATGGAGACCAGAACTGTGCACAGTAACTCCAAGTGTGATATGGAGACCAGAACTGTGCACAGTAACTCCAAGTGTGATATGGAGACCAGAACTGTGCACAGTAACTCCAAGTGTGATATGGAGACCAGAACTGTGCACAGTAACTCCAAGTGTGATATGGAGACCAGAACTGTGCACAGTAACTCCAAGTGTGATATGGGGACCAGAACTGTGCACAGTAACTCCAAGTGTGATATGGAGACCAGAACTGTGCACAGTACTCCAAGTGTGATATGGAGACCAGAACTGTGCACAGTAACTCCAAGTGTGATATGGAGACCAGAACTGTGCACAGTAACTCCAAGTGTGATATGGAGACCAGAACTGTGCACAGTACTCCAAGTATGATATGGAGACCAGAACTGTGCACAGTAACTCCAAGTGTGATATGGAGACCAGAACTGTGCACAGTACTCCAAGTATGATATGGAGACCAGAACTGTGCACAGTACTCCAAGTATGAATGGCCACAGCAGCGGCGGTGCAGACCTTGGAGGAGCGGCGGCGGCAGGGTATAAAGGGAGCCCGAGGAGCAGGTAGGTTTACCAATCTCAGAGCGGGAAACAGAAGTAAAAAGTAATCGAAGTGTGACGTCACCAGAAAGCAGGTAAGTGATTGCTGGGTGAGTATTTCTCTCTTTCTCCTTTTTTCCATACTTAAATTCTGTGGTTTATAGTATCTAGAGTCTCTGTGGTGTAGCGGCGACTGCTGTTAAACAAGGGCCCTTGAGTATATCATTTAATAGTGGTGTAATTGGTGGGATTGATTTGATTTAATTTAATTTGAATTAATTGAAGGGTAAGTCATGGCAGGAGAGCTCGGCCCCGTGGTATGCTCCTCCTGCGCTATGTGGGAAATCAGGGACACTTCCTGTGTCCCTGACGACCATGTGTGCAGGAAGTGTATCCAGCTGCAGCTATTGGCAGACCGCATTGCGGCGCTGGAGCTGCGATTGGATACATACTGGAGCGTTCGCGATGCTGAGGACCTCGTGGATAGCACGTTTAGTGAGTTGGTCACACCGCAGTTAAAGGCTGCACAGGCAAGAAAGGGATGGGTGACCACCAGGCAGAGCAGTAGGCGCAGGCAGGTAGTGCAGGGGTCCCCTGTGGCCATCCCCCTCTCAAACAGATATACCGCTTTGGATATTGTTGGGGAGGATGGCTTACCGGGCGGGGGAAGGCAGCAGCAGCCAACTTCCTGGCACCATGGGTGTTTCTACTGCACAGGAAGGGAGGGAAAAGAGTGGGAGAGCTGTAGTGATAAGGGATTCTATTGTAAGGTGAATAGATAGGCGTTTCTGCGGCCGCAAACGAGACACCAGGATGGTATGTTGCCTCCCTGGTGCAAGGGTCAAGGATGTCTCAGAGCGGCTGCAGAACATTCTGGAGGGGGAGGGTGAACAGCCAGTTGTCGTGGTGCACATAGGTGCCAACGATATAGGTAAAAAATGGGATGAGGTCCTAAAAGCTGAATATAGGGAGTTAGGAGGTAAATTAAAAAATAGGACCTCAAAGGTAGTAATCTCAGGATTGTTACCAGTGCCACGTGCTAGTCAGAGTAGAAACAGAAGGATATTTCAGATGAATATGTGGCTAGAGGAATGGTGCAAGGGGGAGGGATTGAAATTCCTGGGACATTGGAACCAGTTCTGTGGGAGGTGGGACCAGTACAAACCGGACAGTTTGCACCTGGGCAGGACCGGGACCGATGTCCTAGGTGGAGTGTTTGCTAGTGCTCTGGGGGAGGATTTAAACTAAAATGGCAGGGGGTTGGGAACCTGAGCAGGGAGACAGAGGAAAGGGAAACAAGGATAGAAGCAAAAGACAGGAAGGAGAAAAACAAAGGTGGCAGTCAGAGAAATCAAGGGTTTAAATCAAACATGGCCACAGTAAATAATAATTCTAAAAGGTCTAAGAGCATTAAAAAAACAAGCCTGAATGCTTTGTGTCTTAATGCGAGGAGCATTCGTAATAAGGTGGATGAATTAGCTGCGCAAATATTGGTAAACGAATATGATATGATTGGGATTACTGAAACATGGCTCCAGGGTGACCAAGGCTGGGAACTCAACATCCAGGGGTATTCAATAATCGGGAAAGATAGGCAAAAAGGAAAAGGAGGTAGGATAGCATTGCTTGTAAAAGAGGGGATTAACACAATTGTAAGGAAGGATATTAGCTCTGATGATGTGGAATCTGTATGGGTAGAACTGAGAAATACCAAGGGGCAGAAAATGTTAGTGGGAGTAGTATATAGACCCCCAAACAGTAATGCGAAGGTTGGGGACGGCATTAAAAGGGAAATTAGAGAAGCATGCAGTAAGGGCACAGCAGTCATCATGGGTGACTTTGATTTACATATAGATTGGGCTAACCAAATTAGTAACAGTACTGTGGAGGAGGAATTCCTGGAGTGTATACGGGATGGTTTCCTGGACCAATATGTCAAGGAACCAACTAGAGATCAGGCCATCTTAGACTGGATATTATGTAATAAGAAAGGATTAATTAGCAATCTTGTTGTGCGAGGCCCCTTGGGTCGGAGCAATCATAATATGATAGAATTCTTCATTAAAATGGAGAGTGAAGTAGTTGACTCAGAGACTAGGGTCCTGAATTTAAATAAAGGAAACTACGATGGTATGAGGTGCGAGTTGGGTAGGATTGATTGGGGAATGTTACTCAAAGGGCTGACGGTGAATAGGCAATGGCAAACATTCAAAGATTTCATGGATGAACTGCAGAATTTGTTCATCCCGGTTTGGCATAAAAAAAAAAAAAAAAGGTGACTCAACATTGGCTAACAAGGGAAATTAGGGATAGCATAAGATCCAAGGAGAGGACATATAAATTGGCCAGAAAAAGCAGTAAACCTAAGGATTGGGAGCAGTTTAGGATTCAGCAAAGGAGGACAAAGGGATTAATTAAGAGGGGGAAAATAGAGTATGAGAGTAAACTTGCAGGGAACATAAAAACTGACTGTAAAAGCTTTTATAGATATGTGAAGAGAAAAAGATTGGTGAAGTCAAACGTAGGTCCCTTGCAGTCAGAATCAGGGGAATTTATAATGGGGAACAAAGAAATGGCAGACCAATTAAATACATATTTTGGTTCTGTCTTCACAAAGGATGACACAAATAACCTCCCAGAGATGTCGGGGAACATACGGTCTGATGAAAGGGAGGAACTGAAAGAAATCAGTATTTGCAGGGAAATGGTGTTCGGGAAATTGAAGGGATTGAAGGCCGATAAATCCCCAGGGCCTGATAATCTACATCCTAGGGTAATTAAGGAAGTGGCCCTAGAAATAGTAGATGCATTGCTGGTCATCTACCAAAATTGGATAGCTTCTGGAACAGTTCCCATGGATTGGAGGGTAGCTAATGTAACCCCACTATTCAAAAAAGGTGGTAGAGAGAAAATGGGGAATTATAGACCGATAAGCCTGACCTTGGTAGTGGGGAAAATGCTGGAGTCCATTAGAAAAGATGTAATAGCAGAGCACTTGGAAAACAGTGACAGGATTGGACAAAGTCAACATGGATTTACAAAAGGTAAATCATGCTTGACTAATCTACTGGAATTTTTTGAAGATGTAACTGGTAAAATAGATAAGGGAGAACCAGTGGATGTGGTGTATTTGGACTTTCAGAAGGCTTTTGATAAGGTCCCGCATAAGAGATTAGCGTGTAAAGTTAAGGCACATGGGATTGGGGGCAAGGTATTGACTTGGATAGAGAACTGTTTGGCAGACAGAAGGCAAAGAGTTGGAATAAACAGGTCTTTTTCCGAGTGGCAAGCAGTGACGAGTGGGGTACCGCAGGGATCGGTCCTAGGACCCCAGCTATTCACAATATATATTAATGATCTAGATGAGGGAACTAGATGTAATATCTCCAAGTTTGCAGATGACACAAAGCTGGGTGGGCGTGTGTGCTGTGAGGAGGATGCCGAAAAACTCCAGTATGATTTGGACAGGTTGGGTGATTAGGCAGAATCATGGCAGATGCAGTATAATGTGGATAAATGCGAGGTTATCCACTTTGGTGTCAAAAACGGGAAGGCAGATTATTATCTGAATGGCAATAGATTGGGAGAAGGGGAAGTGCAACGAGACCTGGGTGTCCTTGTGCACCAGTCGCTGAAGGTGCAGCAGACGGTTAAGAAGGCAAATGGTATGTTGGCCTTCGTAGCGAGAGGATTCGAGTACAGGAGCAAGGAGGTCTTGCTGCAGTTGTACAGGGCCTTGGTGAGACCACACCTTGAGTATAGTGTGCAGTTTTGGTCGCCTTATCTGAGGAAGGATGTTCTTGCCATGGAGGGAGTGCAGCGAAGATTCACCAGGCTGATACCTGGGATGGCAGGAATGACGTATAAGGAGAGATTGGGTCGATTGGTCTTATACTCGCTGGAGTTTAGAAGAATGAGAGGGGATCTCATTGAAACTTATAAAATTCTAACAGGACTAGACAGACTAGATGCAGGAAGGATGTTCCCGATGGTGGGGGAGTCCAGAACCAGGGGTCACAGTCTAAGGATAAGGGGTAAGCCATTTAGGACAGAGATAAGGAGGAATTTCTTCACCCAGACAGTGGTGAACCTGTGGAATTCTCTACCACAGAAGGTAGTTGAGGCCAATTCATTAAATATATTCAAGAAGGAGTTAGATATATTTCTTAAGGCTAAAGGGATCAAGGGATATGGGGAAAAGGCAGGGACCGGGTACTGAGTTTGGATGATCAGCCATGATCTCATTGAATGGCGGAGCAGGCTCGAGGGGCCGAATGGCCGACTCCTGCTCCTATCTTCTATGATTCTATGATATGGAGACCAGAAATGTGCACAGTAACTCCCAGTGTGATATGGAGACCAGAACTGTGCACAGTAACTCCAAGTGTGATATGGGGACCAGAACTGTGCACAGTAACTCCAAGTGTGATATGGGGACCAGAACTGTGCACAGTAACTCCAAGTGTGATATGGGGACCAGAACTGTGCACAGTAACTCCAAGTGTGATATGGGGACCAGAACTGTGCACAGTACTCCAAGTGTGATATGGGGACCAGAACTGTGCACAGTAACTCCAAGTGTGATATGGAGACCAGAACTGTGCACAGTAACTCCAAGTGTGATATGGAGACCAGAACTGTGCACAGTAACTCCAAGTGTGATATGGAGACCAGAACTGTGCACAGTAACTCCAAGTGTGATATGGAGACTAGAACTGTGCACAGTAACTCCAAGTGTGATATGGAGACCAGAACTGTGCACAGTAACTCCAAGTGTGATATGGAGACCAGAACTGTGCACAGTAACTCCAAGTGTGATATGGAGACTAGAACTGTGCACAGTAACTCCAAGTGTGATATGGAGACCAGAACTGTGCACAGTAACTCCAAGTGTGGCATGAGGGAGGGAGGTAGGGCAGGGAGGGAGGGGACTAAGGGAGGAAGAGGGAAGGGAGAGAGGGGAGGTAGGGAGGGATGGTGAGAGAAAGGGAGGGGAGGGGAGGAAGGAAGGGAGTTGAGGAAGGATGGGGGGAGGAAAGATGGGAGGTGGGGTAGGGAGGGGAGGGAGGGAAGGGAGGGAGAAGAGGTAGGGAATGAGTGAGGCAGCTCACACACCTATATACACTCACAGTCTCACACACACACATTCACACACACATACCTACACTCACAGTCTCACACACTCACACACACACATTCACACACACCTATATACACTCAGTCTCACACACTCACATTCACACACACCGAAATACACTCACAGTCTCACACACACACATTCACACACACCTATCTACACTCACAGTCTCACACACATTCACACACACACCTATATACACTCAGTCTCACACACACACATTCACACACACCTATATACACTTACAGTCTCACACACTCACACTCACACACCTATATACACTCAGTCTCACACACGCACATTCACACACACCTATATACACTCAGTCTCACACACATTCACACACACCTATCTCCACTCACAGTCTCACACACACACATTCACACACCTATCTCCACTCACAGTCTCACACACTCACACTCACACACCTATCTCCACTCACAGTCTCACACACACACATTCACACACACCTATCTACACTCACAGTCTCACACACTCACACACACACCTATCTCCACTCACAGTCTCACACACACACATTCACACACACCTATCTCCACTCACAGTCTCACACACTCACACACACATACACCTATATACACTCAGTCTCACACACACACTCACACATTCACACACACCTATATACACTCACAGTCTCACACACTCACACTCACACACCTATATACACTCAGTCTCACACACACACATTCACACACACCTATATACACTCAGTCTCACACACATACACATTCACACACACCTATCTCCACTCACAGTCTCACACACTCACACTCACACACCTATATACACTCACAGTCTCACACACTCACACACACACACCTATATACACTCACAGTCTCACACACTCACACCTATATACACTCACAGTCTCACACACACACACACACCTATATACACTCACAGTCTTACACACACACACACTCACACACCTATATACACTCAGTCTCACACACACACACTGAAATAGACACACAGTCTCACACACACACACTCACACACACCTATCTGTACTCACAGTCTCACACACACACCTTCACTCACACCTATCTACACTCACAGTCTCACATACTCACACACACACACACCTATCTACACTCACAGTCTCACACACACACATTCACACACCTATCTCCACTCAGTCTCACACACACACATTCACACACACCTATATACACTCACAGTCTCACACACTCACACACCTATCTACACTCACAGTCTCACACACACTCACACACACACACCTATCTACACTCACAGTCTCACACACTCATACACACACACCTATATACACTCACAGTCTCACACACACACACACTCACACCTATATACACACACTCACACCTTAAGAGACACAGACACCCGCCCCCCCAGTCATCAGTCGTCTAGGGCCTAAGCTCTGGAATTCCCTCCCTAAACCTCTCCGCCTCTCTCTCTCTCCTCCTTTAAGACGCTCCTTAAAACCTATGCACTCCTGGCCAGCATCCCATGTTCCACCCTCAGTACACTTAAGCTTATCCAAAGGCATGCTGCCCCCGTGTCCTAACTCGCACCAAGTTCCGTTCACCCATCAACCCTGTGCTCGCTGAGCGACATGGGCTCCCGGTTAAGCTAAGCCTTGATTTTAAAATTCTCAACCTTGCTTTCAAGTCCATCCATGGCCTCACACCCGCACCCCCAACTCCCTATCTCTGTAAACTCCTCCAGCCCTACAACCCTCCCTATCTCTGTAAACTCTTCCAGCCCCGACAACCCTCCCTATCTCTGTAACCTCCTCCAGCCCCGACAACCCTCCCCATCTCTGTAACCTCCTCCAGCCCCGACAACCCTCCCTATCTCTGTAACCTCCTCCAGCCCTACAACCCTCCCTATCTCTGTAACCTACTCCAGCACTACAACCCTCCCTATCTCTGTAACCTCCTCCAGCCCCTACAACCCTCCCTATCTCTATAACCTCCTCCAGCCCCTACAACCCTCCCTATCTCTGTAACCTGCCCCAGCCCCTACAACCCTCCCTATCTTTGTAACCTCCTCCAGCTCCTACAACCCTCCCTATCTCTGTAACCTCCTCCAGCCCTACAACCCTCCCTATCTCTGAAACCTCCTCCAGTCCCTACAACCCTCCCTATCCCTGTAACCTCCTCCAGCCCTACAACCCGCCCTATCTCTATAACCTCCTCCAGCCCTACAACCCTCCCTATCTCTGTAACCTCCTCCAGCCTCTGCAACCCTCCCTATCTCTGTAACCTCCTCCAGTCCTACAACCCTCCCTATCTCTGTAACTTCCTCCAGCCCTACAGCCCTCCCTATCTCTGTAACTTCCTCCAGCCCCTACAACCCTCCCTATCTCTATAACCTCCTCCAGCCCTACAACCCTCCCTATCTCTGTAGGCTCCTCCAGCCCTACAACCCTCTCTATCTCTGTAACCTCCTCCAGCCTCTACAACCCTCCCTATCCCTGTAACCTCCTCCAGCCCTACAAGCCGCCCTATCTCTGTAACCTCCTCCAGCCCTACAACCCTCCCTATCTCTGTAACCTCCTCCAGCCCTACAACCCTCCCTATCTCTGTCACCTCCTCCAGCCCTACAACCCTCCCTATCTCTGTAACCTCCTCCAGCCCTACAACCCTCCCGATCTCTGTAACCTCCTCCAGCCCTACAACCCACCCTATCTTTGTAACCTCCTCCAGCCCTACAACCCTCCCGATCTCTGTAACCTCCTCCAGCCCTACAACCCACCCTATCTCTGTAACCTCCACCAGCCCTACAACCCTCCCTATCTCTGTAACCTCCTCCAGCCCCTACAACCCTCCCTATCTCTGTAACCTCCACCAGCCCTACAACCCTCCCTATCTCTGTAACCTCCTCCGGCCCCTACAACCCTCCCTATCTCTGTAACCTCCTCCAGCCCCTACAACCCTCCCTATCTCTGTAACCTCCTCCGGCCCTACAACACTCCCGATCTCTGTAACCTCCTCCAGCCCTACAATTCTTCCTATCTCTGTAACCTCCTCCAGCCCCTACAACCCGCCCTATCTCTGTAACCTCCTCCAGTCCCTACAACCCTCCCTATCTCTGTAACCTCCTGCAGAACTACAACCATCTGAGATCGCTGCGCTCCTTGAATTCTGGCCTCTTGCGCATCCCTCCGATTTTAATCGCTCCACCATTGGCGGCTGTGCCTTCAGCTGCCTGGGCCTCAATCTCTGGAATTCCCTCCCTAAACCTCTCCGCCTCTCTCCCCTCCTTTAAGACCCTCCTTAAAGCCCGCCTCTTTGACCGAGGTCTGGGTCACCTGTCCCTAATAGCTCCTTATGTGGCTCGGTGTCAAATTAGGTTTGACGATCGCCACTGTCAAGCGTCTTGGGGCATTTTTACTACATTAAAGGCGCTATATAAATGCAATTTGCTGCTCTTCGTTAATTATCAGTCATTAAGTAACGAGGTTAAAATACAATATGAGTATTTATAGAAGTGTGTTTTTTTTTTATAGAGGGACAGGCGATTTGTCCTGTCATGAATTAATCAGCAGGGATTATCGCAATCCAGCTGGTAACAGAGAGCCGAACGAGAAATATATATTACACAGCGAGCGACACAGAGAGAGAGAGAGAAGGGTGGAAGAGGAGAGGGGAAGCTCGTTGATTGTGTCCGTTCCATCTACGTTGTAAGCTAAGAGGATTTAAGGGGCGGCCAAGATGAGTGGACGACAGAGGGAGGGAGGGAGAGGCGGTGAGGGAGAGTCAAGCCAGCTCCCGGGAGCTGAGGGAGGCCATGTTCCTGCTCGTGAAGAATGAGGGGGCGATGAGTAGCTCAAGCAACCAGTCTGGTCCCAAGAGGGGCCAGCCAGCCAATCAGAAGAAGAATGCGGTCAAAGGGCAGAAGAGGTCAGAGGGCGGCGGCGGCGGGCCTAGGCCCGGCCAGAAGCCTGCGGAGCGGCCCCTTCGCCAGAAGGCCTCAGGCTCGCTTGGCGAG
>JASTWF010002200.1:0-21889 GCA_030390025.1 Squalus acanthias
TAGAGAGAGGGGAAATCAGCCAGGGTTCCTGCTCCTGATCACTGTCCAGTGAGTCCTGGGTTAGAGAGAGGGGAAATCAGCCAGGGTTCCTGCTCCTGATCACTGCCCAGTGACCCCTGGGTTAGAGAGAGAGGGGAAATCAGCCAGGGTTCCTGCTCCTGATCACTGTCCAGTGACCCCTGGGTTTGAGAGAGGGGAAATCAGCCAGGGTTCCTGCTCCTGATCACTGTCCAGTGAGTCCTGGGTTAGAGAGAGTGGAGAAATCAGCCAGGGTTCCTGCTCCTGATCACTGCCCAGTGAGCCCTGGGTTAGAGAGAGAGGGGAAATCAGCCAGGGTTCCTGCTCCTGATCACTGCCCAGTGACGCCTGGGTTAGAGAGAGAGGGGAAATCAGCCAGGCTTCCTGCTCCTGATCACTGTCCAGTGACCCCTGGGTTAGAGAGAGGGGAAATCAGCCAGGGTTCCTGCTCCTGATCACTGCCCAGTGACCCCTGGGTTAGAGAGAGAGGGGAAATCAGCCAGGGTTCCTGCTCCTGATCACTGCCCAGTGACCCCTGGATTAGAGAGAGGGAAATCAGCCAGGGTTCCTGCTCCTGATCACTGCCCAGTGAGCCCTGGGTTAGAGAGAGAGGGAAATCAGCCAGGGTTCCTGCTCCTGATCACTGCCCAGTGAGCCCTGGGTTAGAGAGAGAGGGAAATCAGCCAGGGTTCCTGCTCCTGATCACTGTCCAGTGAGCCCTGGGTTAGAGAGAGAGGGGAAATCAGCCAGGGTTCCTGCTCCTGATCACTGTCCAGTGAGCCCTGGGTTAGAGAGAGGGGAAATCAGCCAGGGTTCCTGCTCCTGATCACTGTCCAGTGAGCCCTGGGTTAGAGAGAGAGGGAAATCAGCCAGGGTTCCTGCTCCTGATCACTGCCAGTGAGCCCTGGGTTAGAGAGAGAGGGAAATCAGCCAGGGTTCCTGCTCCTGATCACTGCCCAGTGAGCCCTGGGTTAGAGAGAGAGGAAATCAGCCAGGGTTCCTGCTCCTGATCACTGTCCAGTGACCCCTGGGTTAGAGAGAGGGGAAATCAGCCAGGGTTCCTGCTCCTGATCACTGTCCAGTGACCACTGGGTTAGAGAGAGAGGGGAAATCAGCCAGGGTTCCTGCTCCTGATCACTGTCCAGTGAGTCCTGGGTTAGAGAGAGGGGGAAATCAGCCAGGGTTCCTGCTGCTGATCAGTGCCCAGTGACCCCTGGGTTAGAGAGAGGGGAAATCAGCCAGGGTTCCTGCTCCTGATCACTGCCCAGTGAGCCCTGGGTTAGAGAGAGGGGAAATCAGCCAGGGTTCCTGCTCCTGATCACTGTCCAGTGAGCCCTGGGTTGGAGATAGGGGGAAATCAGCCAGGGTTCCTGCTCCTGATCACTGTCCAGTGACCCCTGGGTTAGAGAGAGAGGGGAAATCAGCCAGGGTTCCTGCTCCTGATCACTGCCCAGTGAGCCCTGGGTTAGAGAGAGGGGAAATCAGCCAGGGTTCCTGCTCCTGATCACTGCCCAGTGACCCCTGGGTTAGAGAGAGGGAAATCAGCCAGGGTTCCTGCTCCTGATCACTGCCCAGTGAGCCCTGGGTTAGAGAGAGAGGGGAAATCAGCCAGGGTTCCTGCTCCTGATCACTGCCCAGTGACCCCTGGGTTAGAGAGAGGGAAATCAGCCAGGGTTCCTGCTCCTGATCACTGCCCAGTGAGTCCTGGGTTAGAGAGAGGGGAAATCAGCCAGGGTTCCTGCTCCTGATCACTGCCCAGTGACCCCTGGGTTAGAGAGAGAGGGAAATCAGCCAGGGTTCCTGCTCCTGATCACTGCCCAGTGACCACTGGGTTAGAGAGAGGAAATCAGCCAGGGTTCCTGCTCCTGATCACTGCCCAGTGACCCCTGGGTTAGAGAGAGGGGAAATCAGCCAGGGTTCCTGCTCCTGATCACTGTCCAGTGAGCCCTGGGTTAGAGAGAGGGGAAATCAGCCAGGGTTCCTGCTCCTGATCACTGCCCAGTGAGCCCTGGGTTAGCGAGAGAGAGAGGGGAAATCAGCGAGGGTTCCTGCTCCTGATCACTGTCCAGTGAGTCCTGGGTTAGAGAGAGGGGGGAAATCAGCCAGGGTTCCTGCTGCTGATCACTATCCAGTGACCCCTGGGTTAGAGAGAGAGGGGAAATCAGCCAGGGTTCCTGCTCCTGATCACTGCCCAGTGACCCCTGGGTTAGAGAGAGAGGGGAAATCAGCCAGGGTTCCTGCTCCGGATCACTGTCCAGTGACCCCTGGGTTAGAGAGAGGAAATCAGCCAGGGTTCCTGCTCCTGATCACTGCCCAGTGAGCCGTGGGTTGGAGAGAGGGGAAATCAGCCAGGGTTCCTGCTCCTGATCACTGCCCAGTGAGCCCTGGGTTAGAGAGAGAGGGGAAATCAGCCAGGGTTCCTGCTCCTGATCACTGCCCAGTGAGCCCTTGGTTCGAGAGAGGGGAAATCAGCCAGGGTTCCTGCTCCTGATCACTGCCCAGTGACCCCTGGGTTAGAGAGAGGGGAAATCAGCCAGGGTTCCTGCTCCTGATCACTGCCCAGTGACCCCTGGGTTGGAGAGAGGGGGAAATCAGCCAGGGTTCCTGCTCTGATCACTGCCCAGTGATCCCTGGGTTGGAGAGAGGGGAAATCAGCCAGGGTTCCTGCTCCTGATCACTGTCCAGTGACACCTGGGTTAGAGAGAGAGGAAATCAGCCAGGGTTCCTGCTCCTGATCACTGTCCAGTGACCCCTGGGTTAGAGAGAGAGGAAATCAGCCAGGGTTCCTGCTCCTGATCACTGCCCAGTGAGTCCTGGGTTGGAGAGAGGGGAAATCAGCCAGGGTTCCTGCTCCTGATCACTGTCCAGTGACCCCTGGGTTAGACAGAGAGGGGAATTCAGCCAGGGTTCCTGCTGCTGATCACTGTCCAGTGACCCCTGGGTTAGAGAGAGAGGGGAAATCAGCCAGGGTTCCTGCTCCTGATCACTGTCCAGTGACCCCTGGGTTAGAGAGAGAGGGGGAATGTTACTTTTATCTGTTATCTTTGTGTTACTGATTTGTGTCTCTCCGTCTTTTGTATCTTTGTCTTGTGCCTGCCTGGGCCTGTTAACAAAAATAAGAAAACATGGAATTGGAGGCAACCTATTGACATGGGTAGGGAACTGGTTAGGAGGTAGTCGGAATAATGGGTAGATACTGCAATTGGCAGGATGTGACTAGTGGTGTCCCCCAGGGATCAGTAGCTTCACCCCTCCCTATCTCTGTAACCTCCTCCAGCCCTACAACCCTCTGAGATCTCTGCGTTCCTCCAGCTCTGGCCTCGGGCACCCCCGCACTCCCTTCGCCCACCATTGACAGCCTTCAGCCATCTCGGTACTAGCCTCTGGAATTTCCTCCCTGAACCCCTCCACCTCTCCACTTCTCTCTATCCTCCTTTTAAGACCCTCCTTAAAGCCCATCTCTTTGATTAAGCTTTTAACCACTTCTCCTAATATCCCCTTCTTTGGCTCCGTGTCAATTGTTGTCTAACTATGCTCCTGTGATGTGCCTCAGGACATTTTCCGACATTAAAGGCGCTATATAAATGCAAATTGTTGTTGTCGTCTCCTCTGCTATCGTTTTGCAGCTCACTCTTGTAACATCAGTTCATACCACCTTCCAACCACTTCACCAGTCTACATGCCCCGAGCTTACCTCTTATGCTGTCTCCCCGCTACCCTCCTTCCCTTACCCTGTTTCATATTGCCTCCCATGTTGTACCTCCTCCTAAACACCTGCCATTCCGTCCTCTCCTCTTTTGTTTTCTGATCACTCCTTTGGTCCCGTTGCTTCCCTATTGCCACCACGACCTCCCTGTCCCATTACCATCACCTCTGCTTACCACGACTGGCTGTTCTCCTCTATCCTCTCATCCACCTCCTGAGGTTGTCCCTCAGTGAAAGTACAAGAAGTGTGCACTGTATGAAAGAGTTCTAAAACATTATATAGATAGATACACCAGTAGATCTCTAGTGGTGTTAATCACAGTAAGTCACAGGCGCTATATAAATGCAAGTTGTTGTCGTTCAGAGGAATGGAATTGGATAAGTACGTGGAGAGAAAGATCATAAGGAATTGGATAAGTATGTGGAGAGGAAGAACATGATGAATATGGAGCTGTGTGGAGAGGGGCAAGGAAGGAAATTTGGAGAAGTTTGTGGAGAGGAAGGGAATTGGATAAGTGGAGAGGAAGAACGTGAGGAATTGGGTAAGTGGAGAGGAAGAACGTGAGGAATTGGTTGTGTGGAGAGGAAGAACGTGAGGAATTGGTTGTGTGGAGAGGAAGAACGTGAGGAATTGGTTGTGTGGAGAGGAAGAACGTGAGGAATTGGTTGTGTGGAGAGGAAGAACGTGAGGAATTGGTTGTGTGGAGAGGAAGAACGTGAGGAATTGGTTGTGTGGAGAGGAAGAACGTGAGGAATTGGTTGTGTGGAGAGGAAGAACGTGAGGAATTGGATGCGTGGAGAGGAAGAACGTGAGGAATTGGTTGTGTGGAGAGGAAGAACGTGAGGAATTGGTTGCGTGGAACTGGATAAGATTGTGAAGAGGAAGATGATGAGGAATTGGATGTGTGTGTGGAGAGGATGGAATTAGATCAGTATGTGGAGGACAACATGAGTCATATAGTAAGTGAGTGAGGGAGGGAGTGGGGGAGGGAGAGTGAGTGGGGGGGAGGGAGAGTGAGTGGGGGGGAGGGAGAGGAGTGGGGGGAGGGAGAGTGAGTGGGGGAGTGAGTGAGTGGGGGAGTGAGTGGAGAGGGGGGAGAGAGTGGGGAGAGAGTGAGTGGGGGGGAGGGAGTGAGTGGGGGAGGGAGGGAGAGAGTGGAGAGACAAATTTCATAAAAGTACATTACCTCAAATTAAACTCATCAATTCCCCTGCACTTAAATTCTTGGGCCTCAATCTTTCGACGGGTGACGTTTGGTGTCAGTTCAAAACTCACCCGTTGCAACTCCAGGGCCCCAGTTAAATGCCCCCGGCTGACTTCCCGCCCCATTCTGAGCGGAAAGTGGTCGGGAAGCGGGACAAATTGATGTGTCTCAGAAACACCAGCACCCTCGCCAACGCCCCGCCCCCAGAGTGAGGGGCGGGGCCGCCGTGTTGCCGGTCCCGCGGGCGGCGGTTGGCGGTTGGCTCTCCCCGCGCGGGCGGTTTGATTTGAATATTTCCCGCCGCGGGTTGCCCGGACAACGGTTGTGACGGCAGCCTAACGGCCGGTCGCTGGGTCACGAGGACTCGGGCGCCGAGCTGGACAAGACCCAGTGCCAGTTCAAGCTGCTGGAGGCCCAGCTGGCCCAGCTCAAGCTGGTGCGCGACCAGGAGCGCATCTACTGGCAGCAGAAGCTGGACAACCTGCAGAACCTGGAGCAGGTGGAGAACAGAAAGTGTGTCAGTCACTATGTAGAAATGTTTGATACTGGTTTAGATCCGCACACTGACATTTACTATAACATTGAAATGGGGGAAAAACAGATATTTAGGCAAAAAGTCCAGTATGTTCCTTTTACAGGTTGTGGATTAGTTTGTCCGTTGTGTTCTGCCCCTCGGGCAAGTCCTAACTGCAGTTTCACACGTGAGATTCTTGAGCCACTTACTAGTGAAGAGGAGCTGAGGTGGCTTCCGCTGCCTTCCTCGCGGTTTTAATCTTCGGAGTACCTCCTCCTAGGTGGGCTGCAACCAAGGCTAAAGAGCCCCACCTACCCTATATGATGGGGCTGGGAGGGGGCACCCATCGATGCAAGCACCTCCGCTGGATGTCAACCCAGTATTCAGAGCTGGGGCTATCTGGAGTGAGGTCCGAACCCCGAACCCAACCCTTCTGACTCAGAGACGGGAACTCTGTTATTAGCCTGAGTAAGACCTTGAAAACATTTGTGCAATATACCTCATTGTTGTAGCAGTTGATTGAAACAGTGCTGTACTGCAGGGCTATACTTTCCTGCAGGTACAGTACTCGAGTGACCTGGGCAACTTCTGTTTTTCTCAGCAGCAAGACCTCGGGCTAAGCTGCAGAAAATCATGTGGGTAAAACATAGAGGGGGATTCATAACACCTAAACAAAGAAATGAAAGGCCTTAAAGTTGCGACAGTTTAATTTTTCCTTTTGTAAACCTATAAATCTTTTAAGCTTCAGCCCAGTTTTTCTTAAGGCCACTGTCAATTTATGCACTGGAAAAATGTGCTTCCTTTATCATGTAGTTTTCATTTGCCTCCTGACAGCTGTGAATTAAAACTAAGTGTACAGTGCTAAATTAGAATCACTAAAAAAAATTGTATGGACCAAAGTTGTTAAAAATGTACTTGAAATGAGAAATGAAGTGTGTGGGGAGGTGAAATCATATCTTTCGGTTTTGGATATACAGTTTTACTTTCACTCAGACTTCATATTTCGCACGCGTATCTCTATCTCTTTCTTTTCCAGCTTAATTCCCAGTCTTGCCAATTTCCCTGTGATTCTGGCAACAGAATGCTAAGAATAGAGTGTGATTAACAGGAGAATAGGTAGGAAGTTTCTCGACACCTTCTAACAGGAGCTCCAAGTAGCGATTGCTATAAAGGCTCCTTTCATTTAATCCATGTAAGTCTTCTGCAGCACTGATCTGTGTATCATTACACGGAAACGAGCAAGATTACAAGTGTTTAAAAGGATGAGCTGAGAGGAAAGATGAGAATTTTTAAAAAACCTTACAGTTTAGAGAGAAGGTGAAGAGTGGACTTCATCAAATTCTTAAAGTATGAAGTGGTAGAGATAAAGTGAAACCAGAATATTACTAAAAGCTAGTCTGGCCAGATGACATTTCAAATGGTGAAAAATGAATTTAAATTCTAAAAGTTATTCTTCTTCTTAGGCAGTCCCTCGGAACCGAGGATGACTTGCTTCCACATTAAAAATGAGTTTGCAGGTGACTGATGAGTCCAACGCGGGACCTACAGTCTCTGTCACAGGTGGGGCAGACGGTGGTTGAAGGGGCGGGTGGGTGGGGTGCTTGGGTTGACGTGCGATCCTTGCGCTGCCTGCGCTTGGCTTCCACTTGCTCCCGGCGAAGAGACTCGAGGTGTTCGGCGCCTTCCCGGATGCTTCTCCTCCACTTTGTGCGGTCTTGGGCCAGGGATTCCCAGGTGTCGGTGGGGATGTTACACTTTTTCAAGGAGGCTTTGAGGGTGTCCTTGAAGCGTTTCCTCTGCCCACCTGGGGCTCTCTTGCCGTGCCGGAGCTCCGAGTAGAGCGCTTGTTTTGGGAGTCTCGTATCGGGCATGCGGACAATGTGACCCGTCCATCGGAACTGATCGAGCGTGGTCAAAGCTTCGATGCTGGGGATGTTGGCCTGAGCAAGAACACTGACGTTGGTGCGCCTATCCTGCCAATGGATTTGCAGGATCTTGCGGAGGCAGCGTTGGTGGTACCTCTCCAGTGCTTTGAGGTGCCTGCTGTACATGGTCCATGTCTCTGAGGCATACAGCAGGACGGGTATCACTGCTGCTCTGTAGACCATGAGCTTAGTACCGGGTTTGAGGTCCTGGTCTTCAAACACTCTCTTCCTCAGGCGACCGAAGGCTGCACTGGCACACTGAAGGCGGTGTTGGACTTGCATTTAACATCGAAAAATGTCCCAAGGCACTTCGCAGAGGTGTCATCGAAAAATGAATGGTGAGCCAAAGGAAGAGATACTAAGAGAGGTGATCAAAAGCTTAAGTCAAATAGGTGGGTTTTAAGGAAGGTTTTAAAGGTGGAGAGGGATGGGGGGTGTTAGGAAGGGAATTCTAGAGCGTGGGGCCGAGCAGTTGGTGGTCTTTATGATGGAGACAATATGGAATCTGAAGCTCAGCTTGGAGTCAAATAGAACACAGATTGCAAGCAGTTTGGTTCAAGCTGAGACAGTGGCTGAGGATGGGGATGAAATTGGTGGCAAAGGTATGAAGTTTATAGAGAAGAGGGATTTGGGTTTCAAAAACAACAACTTGTGTTTAAATAGCACCTTTAACGTAGTAAAACGCCCCAAGGCGCATCACAGGAGTGTTACAAGACAAAAAATTGACACCGAGCCACATAAGAAATTAGGGCACATGACCAAAAGCTTGGTCAAAGAGGTAGGTTTTAAGGAGTGGCTTAAAGGAGGAAAGAGAGGTTTAGTTCCAGAGCTTAGGGCCTAGGCAGCTGAAGGCACGGCCACCAATGGTTGAGCGATTATAGTCAGGGATCCTCAAGAGGGCTGAATTTGAGGAGCGCAGATATCTCTGGGGGTTGTGGGGCTGAAGGAGATTACAGAGATAGGGAGGAGCGAGGCCATGGAGGAATTTGAAATCAAGGATGAGAATTTTAAAATGGAGGCGTTGCATAACCGGGAGCCAGTGCAGGTCAGTGAGCACAGGGGTGATGGGTGAACAGGACTTGGTGCGAGTTAGGACACAGGCAGCCGAGTTTTGGATGACCTCAAGTTTACATAGGGTAGAATGTGGGAGGCCAGCCAGGAGTGCATTGGAATAGTCAAGTCTAGAGGTAACAAAGGCATGGATGAGGGTTTCAGCAGCAGATGAGCTGAGGCAGGGGTGGAGATGGGCGATGTTACTGATTCTTGAATATATTTAATGACTTCGCCTCAACTACCTTCTGTGGTAGAGAATTCCACAGGTTCACCACTCTCTGGGTGAAGAAATTCTTCCTCATTTCTGTCCTAAATGGTTTACCCGTTATCCGTAGATTATGACCCCTGGTTCTGGACTCTCCGACCATCGGGAACATTCTTCCTGCATCTAGTTTGTCCAGACCTGTCAGAATTTTATATGTTTCGATGAGATCCCCTCTCATTCTTCTATACTCCAGTGAGTATAAGCCCAATCGACCGAATCTCTCCTCATATGTCATTCCTGCCATCCCAGGTATCAGCCTTGTGAATCTTCGCTGAACTCCTTCCATGGCAAGAACATCCTTCCTCAGATAAGGCGACCAAAACTGCACACAGTACTCAAGGTGTGGTCTCACCAAGGCCCTGTACAACTGCAGCAGGACATCCCTGTTCCTATACTCAAACCCTTTCGCTATGAAGGCCAACATACCATTTGCCTTCTTCACCGCCTGCTGCACCTGCATGCTTACTTTCAGCGACTGGTGCACAAGGACACCCAGGTCTCGTTGCACTTCCCCTTCTCCCAATCTATTGCCATTCAGATAATAGTCTGCCTTTCTGTTTTTGACACCAAAGTGGATAACCTCGCACTTATCCACGTTATATTGCATCTGCCACGCTTCTGCCCACTCACCCAACCTGTCCAGATCATCCTGGAGTTTCTCGCTATCCTCCTCGCTGCACACACTCCCACCCAGCTTTGTGTCATCTGCAAACTTGGAGATATTACATTTAATTCCCTTATCTAGATCATTGATGTATATTGTGAATAGCTGGGGTCCAAGGACCGATCCCTGCGGTACCCCACTAGTCACTGCTTGCCACTCAGAAAAAGACCCATTAATTCCTACTCTCTGCTTTCTGTCCGCCAACCAGTTCTCTATCCAAGTCAATACCTTGCCCCCAATCCCATGTGCCTTAACTTTACCCGCTAATCTCTTATGCGGGACCTTATCGAAAGCCTTTTGAAAGTCCAAATACACCACATCTACTGGTTCTCCCTTATCTATTTTCCCAGTTACATCCTCAAAAAATTCCAGTAGATTAGTCAAGCACGATTTACCTTTTGTAAATCCATGTTGACTTTGTCCGATCCTGTCACTGTTTTTCAAATGCTCAGCTATTACATCCTTTATAATGGACTCTAGCATTTTCCCCACTACCGATGTCAGGCTTACCGGTCTGTAATTCCCCGCTTTCTCTCTACCACCCTTTTTGAATAGTGGGGTAACATTAGCTACCCTCCAATCCATGGGTACAGTTCCAGATTCCATCGAATGTTGGAAGATGATCAGCAATGCATCTACTATTTCTAGGTCTAGGGTCATAATCTAAGGATAAGGGGTAAGCCATTTAGGACAGAAATGAGGAAGAATTTCTTCACCCAGAGAGTGGTGAACCTGTGGAATTCTCTACCACAGAAGGTAGTTGAGGCCAAGTCATTAAATATATTCAAGAATGAGTTAGATATATTTCTTAAAGCTAAAGGTATCAAGGGATATGGGGAGAAGGCAGGTACAGGTTACTGAGTTTGGATGATCAGCCATGATCTCATCGAATGGCGGAGCAGGCTCGAGGGGCCGAATGGCCTACTCTGGCTCCTATCTTCTATGTTTCTATGTTTTTATAAAAGAAGGCTGAGGGGTGAACAAATTGAGGTCTTTAAAATTATGAAAGGTTTTGATAGAGTGGATTCAGAGAGAATGTCTCCACTTGTGCGGAAGAGCATAACTAGAGGCCATCAATATAAGATAGTCACCAAGAAATCCAATGGGGAATTCAGAAGAAACTTCTTTACCCAGAGAGTGATGAGAATGTGGAACTTGCTATCACAGGGAGTGGTTGAAGCGAATAGTATCGATGCATTTAAGGGGAGGCTAGACAAGCACATGAGGGAGAAGGGAATAGAGGGTTACGCTGATAGATTTAGATGAGGAAAGACGGGAGGAGCCTCGAGTGGAGTGTGTCCCGGGGAGGATGTGGAGGGAGTGTGTCCCAGGGAGGGGGAGGATGTGGAGGGAGTGTGGGCCAGGGAGGGGGGGAGGAGCAGGTTTGTTAAGCAGGATTTCCCTTTCATAAACCCATGTTGACTCTGCCCAATCTTACTATTGGTTTCTAAGTGCCCAGTTATTGGATCCTTTATAATAGAGTGACAGTGAGAGAGACTCAGCATCTGCCCTGTGAAGCCCTCTAAGAATTGTATACGTCACATCACATTAAAGACACTGTATACAGACATTCACTTATCCAGTGTATTCCTGCAGAGAGAGAGACTGGGGCCAGTGATCTATATAATAGACTCCACATTAAACACACTGTACAGACATTATCAACAGTATATCGGCAACACTCATAATTACATTACGTACGTTTTTATTTCAAATTGAGCAACGGTCTTTTGATAGAATATAAACCCCTAGTCTTGTGCAAAAAGGCAGAGGAGAGAAAGTAGTTTGTTTGAAGTGGATTGTGAAAGTGCTGCTCCCCTGCCTGGGGGAATGCTTACTGTCCGAGATTAGGTAAACCGCTCTGTTAAACCACAAACTATTCCTTTTACAGTTTGCTATAATGCATCAGTAATATTCTTGCTTAGTTAAGTTAACCCTTCACATAATGCATTGTCCGGCGTTGATATTTAGAGGGCAGTCCTTTGCTTCTGCTGATCCGGCCTGGAGTTTTGTATGGGTTATATTGTGAGTCCGGGGACTGGTGTCCTAGCAATGGATGTCCCTGGGTCCATCACACCTCGGGTACCAGGGAGTCGAGCCTCCCCCCCCCAAGCTTCCCGCCCTCTCGAGCACCAATATCGCAAGCTAAAAAGTAGGACCTCGAAGGTAGTAATCTCTGGATTACTACCAGTGCCACGTGCTAGTAAGAGTACAGAGAACAGGATAGTTAGGCTAAATACGTGGCTTGAGCAGTGGTGTAAGAGGGAGGGTTTTAAATTTTTGAGGCATTGGGACCAGTTTTGTGGTAGGTGTGACCTATACAAAAGGGACGGTCTACACCTGTGCAAAGATGGAACTGAGGTTCTCGGGGTAAATTTTGATAAAGCAGTTCGGGAGCATTTAAACTAGTATGGCAGGGGGCTAGAAACCCATGTAGTGAAATAGAGGAAAGTGAAAGGCAGACAGAAATAAATGGTAAAAAGGAGAGGAACAAAAAACAAAGGGCCAAACTAATTCATAAAAAATGTGAGCATAAAAAAAGCCTGAGGGTTTTATACCTTAATGCGAGAAGCATCAGGAACAAGGTAGATGAATTAGCTGTGGAAATAGAGGTTAATAATTATGATCTAATTGGGATTACGGAAACATGGTTGCAGGGTGAGCAGGGCTGGGAGCTTAACATACAGGGGTATTCAGTATTTAGGAAGGATCGACAAAAAAGAAAGGGAGGAGGGGTAGCATTGCTGGTAAAAGAGGGGATAAATGCAATTGAAAGGAAGGATATTAACTCAGTTAATACAGAATCTATATGGGTGGAGCTAAGAAATAGCGAGGGGCGAAAAACATTAATAGGAGTGGTATATAGGCCTCCAAATAGTAAAATAGAGGTTGGGGAGGGCATCACGAGGGAAATTAGAGAAGCGTGCAATAAGAGCACAGCTGTCATCATAGGTGACTTTAACTTACATATAGATTGGACTAGCCTAATCAGTAAAAATAATGAGGAGGAGGAATTCCTTGAGTGTTTAAGGGATGGTTATCTGGATCAATATGTCGAGGAACCAACTCGGGAACAGGCTATATTGGACTGGGTACTGTGCAATGAGAAGGGACTAATTAGTAATCTTGTTGTACGGGGACCCTTGGGTCAGAGCGATCATAACATGATCGATTTCTCACTCGAAATGGAGAGCGAAGAAATTGACTCAGAGACTCAGGTCCTGAATTTAAACAAGGGGAATTATGATGCCATTAGACGGGAACTGAGTAGGTCTGATTGGACAACGTTCCTGGGAGGACTGGAGGTAGATAAACAATGGCAAGCATTTAAAGATAGAATGACAAAATTGCAAAAATTGTTTATACCAATCTGGCATAAAAGGAAATCTAAAAAGGTGACTCAACCGTGGATAACAGGGGAAATTAGAGACAGCATAAAATCCAAAGATAGGGCGTATAAAATAGCCAAAAAACGCGCCAGAGCGGAAGATTGGGAACAGTTTAAGATAGAGCAAAGGAGGGCAAAGGGCTTAATCAAGAAGGGCAAAATAGCTTACGAAAGCAAGCTGGCGGAAAATATAAAAACTAACTCCAAAAGCTTTTATAAGTATATCAAGAGGAAAAGACTGGTGAAAACCAAAGTTGGTCCATTGCAGTCAGATACGGGGGAATATATAATGGGAAATAAGGAAATGGCAGACCAACTAAATGCATACTTTGGGTCAGTCTTTACGAAGGAAGACACAAAAAACCTCCCTGGGATATCGGGAAAAATAGGGACATTGGCAAAGGAGGAACTGACGCAAATCAATATCTCTAAGGATATGGTGTTAAGGAAGCTAAAGGGATTGAAGGCGGACAAATCCCCAGGGCCTGATAACATGCATCCTAGGGTACTGAAGGAGGTGGCCCTAGAGATAGCGGATGCACTAAGCATGATTTTTCAGAACTCATTAGACTCGGGAACAGTGCCCATGGATTGGAGGGTAGCTAACGTTACCCCACTATTCAAAAAGGGGGGTAGGGAAAAAGCAGGTAATTACAGACCTGTAAGCCTTACATCAGTTGTGGGCAAAATGCTGGAGTCCATCATTAAGGATGAAATAGCCGAGCACTTAGCAAATGGGGACAGGATAGGACAGAGTCAACATGGATTTACAAAGGGTAAATCGTGCTTGACTAATCTATTGGAATTTTTTGAGGGAGTAACTGGTAAAATAGATGGGGGAGAGCCAGTAGATGTGGTGTACCTGGACTTCCAAAAGGCCTTCGATAAGGTCCCACATAAAAGATTAGCATGGAAAATTGAAGCTCATGGGATAAAGGGGAAAGTATTGACGTGGATAGAGAACTGGCTGTCAGATAGAAAACAGAGAGTTGGAATAAACGGCTCATTTTCTGAATGGCAGGCAGTAACAAGTGGGGTACCACAGGGATCTGTCCTGGGTCCCCAGCTGTTCACAATTATATTAATGACCTGGATCAGGGAGTCGAATGCAGCATTTCCAAATTTGCAGACGACACTAAACTAGGAGGGGGGGTGGGCTCAGAGGAGGAGACCAGGAAGCTCCAGAGCGATTTGGACAGACTGGGTGATTGGGCGGATAAATGGCAGATGCACTATAATGTGGACAAGTGCGAAGTTATCCACCTTGGGTGCAGGAACGGGAGGGCAAATTATTATTTAAATGGCAATAAATTGGGAGAGGGGGAAGTACAGAGAGACCTGGGTGTTCTTGTACACCAGTCACTGAAGGCGAGCATGCAGGTGCAACAGGCGGTCAAGAAGGCAAACGGTATGCTGGCCTTCATAGCAAAAGGGTTGGAATACAGGAACAGGGATACCTTGCTGCAGCTGTACAGGGCACTGGTGAGACCACACCTCGAGTACTGTGTACAGTTTTGGTCGCCTCATCTGAGGAAAGATGTTCTTGCCATGGAGGGGGTGCAGCGGCGATTCACCAGGCTGATACCAGGAATGGCGGGATTGACCTATGAGGAGAGACTATGTAGTTTAGGGATGTACACACTGGAGTTTAGAAGATTGAGAGGGGACCTCATAGAAGTGTATAAAATTCTGACAGGTCTAGACAGATTAGATGCAGAAGGAATGTTTCCCTTGGCGGGTGAGAACAGAACTAGAGGACATAATTTAAGGATAAGGGCTAAACCATTTAGGACAGAAATGAGGGGGAATTTCTTCACTCAGAGAGTGGTGAACCTGTGGAACTCATTGCCACAGAGGGCAGTGTACGCCAGCTCATTAAATATATTTAAGAGGGAATTAGATATATTTCTACAGGCAAAAGGGGTTAAGGGTTACGGAGAGAAGGCGGGGACGGGATACTGAATTGAAGGATCAGCCATGATCTCATTAAATGGCGGAGCAGGCTCGAAGGGCCGGATGGCCTACTCCTGCTCCTATCTTCTATGTATCTATGTATCTATGACTGAGAGGGACCCTGTAACAAGTATATTGCTCACTGCACCTGGGGTCTTCCACGTCCCTTATCAGTGCCCGGGAGGGGAAGGGGATCTTCAGCTGAGCCCCTCCTCCATGATTTGCTGCCACAGAGCTGTGACAGTGGTGAGGTTTGATGACCCGTCCTCTCCCTCCCCCTCCTCCTCCTCCTCCTCCTTGCATTTGTCTCCCTCCCCCCCGGGGGTCTCCAACACCTGCCCCCTTTGCAGAGCGAAGTTATGGGGCAAGCAGCAGACGACGATGAGCCTGGAGACTCGGTCTGGGGTTGTGCTGCAGGGACCCCCATGACCTGGACATGATGCGGAGATGCCGGTGTTGGACTGGGGTGGACAAAAATGAGAAGTCGCACAACACCAGGTTATAGTCCAACAGATTTATTTAAAATTACAAGCTTTCGGAGCTGTTACCTCGTCAGGTAGCGTTACAATGAGGGAATCTACAATATTACACAGCATATAAACACCGAAAGCAATTTGTCTGCAGAGATACAATCTTTCAGGGAAGGTGTCCTTACATCAAAGACACACCAGAGCACAGCCAAGACAATGAGATGTGTCACAGGGGGTCCAACGTGTCAAATCTTGCTGTCTGCAGTTGAGCTTTTAACTTTTTTTGTGTGTGTTTTTTCTTTTAAAAACTGGAAAGACAGACAACGATGTCGAGTCACGTTCTGTAGCGTGACATGAACCCGATATCCCTATTGAGGCCGTCCTCATGACTTGGACAGACAGCGGAACCTGTGCTTGAGTAGCGCGATGGACTGTGTGATGGGGGAGGTGTGGCGATGATTGTAGCGCTGCTCGCGGGCGGTCCTGGGCTTCCTGATGGGGATCATGAGTCAGGTGATCAGGGGATAGCCATTGCCCCCCCCCCCAGCGGCCAATCCGAAGCCTGACCGTCAGGCTGGAAGCGAGGGGGGGATGGAGGACTGGTGCAGGATGAAAGAGTGGCGAGCACTGCTGGGAAACCGGGAGCAGACCCGCATTACGCGCTGCCCGTGGTCACACTCCAGCTGAACTTTGAGGGAGTGGAAACCCTTCCTGTTGAGGTAGACACCCGGGTGGTCGTAGGGGGCATGTAGGACTATGTGTGTGCAGTCCAGCACGCCCTGCCCCCAGGAGAAGCCCCGCGATCTCGTGGAAAGCCAGCACTCGCTCCTCCTGGCTGTCTGCCCCCAGGAGAAGCCCCGCGATCTCGTGGAAAGCCAGCACTCGCTCCTCCTGGCTGTCTGCCCCCAGGAGAAGCCCCGCGATCTCGTGGAAGGCCAGCACTCGCTCCTCCTGGCTGTCTGCCCCTAGGAGAAGCCCCGCGATCTCATGGAAGGCCAGCACTCGCTCCTCCTGGCTGTCTGCCCCCATGGGGAAGATGATGAATTGGTTCCTCTTGGAGGACAGCACTTCCGTCACATCCCTGATGCAGCAGTGGATGACGAATTGGGTGATGTCGTCGAGGAGTCCGGTCGCGGCCTGGAACGACCCTGTGGTGCAGAAGTTCAGAGCCACGGGCACTTTGATGGCCACAGGCAGTGTAAGGCTAGAGCTGGGCCTGGACCAGGAGACACAGCTCAGTCACGGCATCCCTAGTGAAGCACGCACTGCTCCTCGCTCAGGTTCAGGTAGGACGTGCGATTCCTGAACACCCGCCTGGTGTCTGGTCTCCGTCCCCGGAGGCTGGCTCGCCCCCGGCCCGCTCCGGCTCCTGCACCATGTCCAGCTCCGGCTCCGAGTCCAGTTCCAGATCCCGGTCCGTGTCCCGCTCCTGCTTCAAGTCCCGCTCTGGCTCCGGCTCTCAAGCCTGCTCCTGGTCCCAGGCCAGGTGTGAGTCCTGCTCCGAGTTCACGTCCTAATCTGGTTCCTACTCTGGGTCCCGGTCTGTGTTCCAAGTCTGGATCCGTCGCTTGGTACTGGTCCGAGTTCGGCTCCGTGTCTTGCGCCGGGTCTGAGTCCGGCTCCGTGTCTTGCGCCGGGTCTGATTCCGGCTCCGTGTCTTGCGCCGGGTCTAAGTCCGACTCCGTGTCTGAATCCGGCTCCGTGTGTTGCTCCGGGTCTACCTCCGGCTCCGGGACTAAATCATACAGTCATAGGGGGCAAAATTGGGTCGCGCCCCCTTTGGAGCGCTAACTTCGCCGGGGCGCTACTTTCAGCGCCCCAAAAAAGTTAACGCCCCCTCGCCCGACAGTCACTGGAAGCCCCCCGCCTCCCTCTTGGGGCACTGCGAGTGAATGTCATGGCGCTACATAGAGCAGCGCCACGATCCTGCAGGCCTTCCTCCCCTTATTAAATGGGAGGGGTCTAGCATAGCGCCGCGTGGCGCTAACAGTTACCGCCGCCGCTAACCTCCCGCTGAATTTCGCAGGAGACGTTATTGGTGCTGCGCCCAGGCGCTAGTTGATTTGCGCCCCATTAGGGTCCTCTTAGGGCGCTAATGGGAGGGGCAAATCACCCCATTTTAGCCCCCAGAGAGTCATAATGGCACAGAAGGAGTTCATTCGGCCCATGGAGTCCGTGCCGGCTCTCTGTACAGCAATCCAGTCAGTCCCATTCCCCCGCTCTATCCCCGTAGCCCCGCAAGTTTATTTCCCTCAAGTGCCTATCCAGTCTCCCCTTGAAAACATTGAGTGTCTCCGCTTCCACCACTTCCGTCGGCAGCGAGTTCCAGGTCCTCACCACTCGCTGCGTAAAAAAGTTTTTCCTCACGTCCCCCCTGTATCTCTTGCCCAAAACCTTAAATCTGCGTCCCCTAGTCCTTGTACCATCAACTAGTGGGAACAGCCTTTCCCCGTTTAGCCTATCCAAACCCGTCATAATCTTGTACACCTCTATCAAATCACCCACCCTACAACCTGCTTTGCTCTAATGAAAACAAATCCAGCTTCTCCAACCTGTCCTTGTAGCTAAGATCCCCCATCCCCGGAACCATTCTGGTAAATCTCCTCTGCACCCTCTCAAGAGCCTTCACATCCTTCCTAAAGTGTGGTGACCACAATTGGACGCAATACTCCAGTTGTGGTCTAACCAGCGCTTTATAAAGGTTCAGCATAACTTCTCTATTTTTGTACTCAATACCTCTATTTATGAATGTGATGCGGAGATGCCGGTGTTGGACTGGGGTGGACAAAAGTGAGAAGTCGCACAACACCAGGTTATAGTCCAACAGCTTTATTTGAAATCACAAGCTTTCGGAGCTGCTGCCCCTTCGTCAGGCGAAGTGAAGGAATACAGATCGGCAAAGCATATATAGACAGAGAACAATGCCTGTGTAGCGTTCAATGTCAGACGACTACAGTTAATCTATCTGACTGCCTTTCATCACACCTCGGCAGAGAGACAATTAGCTCAGGAAGACATTATATCAAAGACATAGCAAGATACAACTGAGACAATGAGGTGGGGTCACAGGGGGTCTAATGTGTCAAATGCTGCAGTCTGTATGGAAAATCCTAAACTTTAAACTTTTTACTTTTTTTACCGGAAATCACATCTGTGAACAAGCCAACGACGACTCGGGTCTGGATGACTCTACGTCATGTAGCGTGACATGAACCCAAGATCCCGGTTGAGGCCGTCCTCATGGGTGCGGAACTTGGCTATCAGTTTCTGCTCGATGATTTTGCGTTGTGTGTCTCGAAGGCCGCCTTGGAGAACGCTTACCCGAAGATCCGAGGCTGAATGTCCTTGACTGCTGAAGTGTTCCCCGACTGAGAGATAACAATCCTGCGTGGCGATTGTTGCGCGGTGTCCGTTCATACGTTGTCGCCGATGTACCATGCTCCGGGGCATCCTTTCCTGCAACGTATGAGGTAGACAACGTTGGCTGAGTCACATGAGTATGTACCATGTACCTGGTGGGTAGTGTCCTCACGTGTGATGATGGTATCTGTGTTGATGATCTGGCATGTTTTGCAGAAGTTGCCGTGGCAGGGTTGTGTGGTGTCGTGGTCGCTGTTCTCCTGAAAGCTGGGTAATTTGCTGCGAACAATGGTACTTTTGAGGTTAGGCGGCTGTTTGAAGGCGAGTAGTGGAGGCGTGGGGATGGCCTTAGCGAGGTGTTCGTCATCATCGATGACATGTTGAAGGCTGCGAAGAACATGGCGTAGTTTCTCCCCGCTGGGGAAGTACTGGACGACGTAGGGTACTCTGTTGGTTGTGTCCCGTGTTCGCCTTCTGAGGAGGTCTATGCGATTTTTCGCTGTGGCCCGTCGGAACTGTCGATCGACGAGTCGAGCGTCATATCCCGTTCTTACGAGGGCGTCTTTCAGCGTCCGTAGGTGTCCATCGCGTTCCTCCTCGTCTGAGCAGATCCTGTGTATTCGCAGGGCTTGTCCATAGGGGATGGCTTCTTTAACGTGGTTAGGGTGGAAGCTGGAGAAGTGGAGCATCATGAGGTTGTCCGTGGGCTTGCGGTAGAGTGAAGTGCTGAGGTGTCCGTCTTTGATGGGAGATTCGTGTGTCCAAGAATGAAACCGATTCTGAGGAGTAGTCCATGGTGAGTTTGATGGTGGGATGGAACTTGTTGATGTTATCGTGTAGTCTTTTCAGTGATCCTTTGCCGTGGGTCCAAAGGAAGAAAATGTCGTCGATGTATCTGGTGTACAGCGTTGGTTGGAGGTCCTGTGCAGCGAAGAAGTCTTGCTCGAACTTGTGCATGAAGATGTTGGCGTATTGGGGTGCGAATTTGGTCCCCATGGCTGTTCCGTGTGTTTGGGTAAAAAACTGGTTGTCGAAGGTGAAGACATTGTGGTCAAGGATGAAGCGGATGAGTTGTAGGATGGCGTCTGGAGATTGGCTGTTGTTGGTGTTGAGTACTGAGGCTGTCGCAGCAATGCCGTCATCATGGGGGATACTGGTGTAGAGTGCCGATACGTCCATCATGGCGAGGAGTGTTCCTGGTTCAACTGGTCCACGGGTGCTGAGTTTCTGTAAGAAGTCTGTAGTGTCGTGACAGAAGCTGGGGGTTCCCTGTACGATGGGTTTCAGGATGCCCTCGATGTATCCAGAGAGGTTCTCACACAGGGTTCCGTTGCCTGATACAATAGGACGTCCAGGTGTGTTGGCTTTGTGTATCTTTGAGAGGCAGTAGAAGTCTCCCACGCGGCGAGTACGTGGGATGAGAGCGCGTAGGATGCTTTGAAGGTCTGGATCGAAGGTCTTGATCAGTCTATTGAGTTGGCGGGTGTGTTCTTTGATCCGATCTGCGGGTAACTGTCTGTAGTGTTCCTGGTTGTCCAGTTGTCGGTATGCTTCTTTGCAATAGTCCATTCTGTTCTGTATGACGATGGCTCCTCCTTTGTCCGCTGGTTTGATGACGATGTTGCAGTTGGTCTTGAGACCGTGGATGGCGTTGCGTTGTGCTCGGGTGACATTCTGGACTGTCTTGTGAGTGCGGCTGATGAATCTGGCGTTGATGCATCTCCTGACAGCTTGAGCATACATGTCAAGCTTAGGGCAGCGACCCTCCGGAGGGGTCCAATTTGACTCTTTCTTCTTTGGTTGCTGCACTGCGGGTCCCTCTGTCTGCTGTTCCGGATCATTGATTGTCTCATTGGGTTTGTTGCTGACATCTTGGGATTTGTGGTAGTATTCCCGGAGCCTCATTCTCCTGATGAATTCCTCTGTGTCTGCCGCGAGACCGATGGGGTCCATTTTGGTGGTGGGGCAGAACTTGAGCCCTCGGCCGAGAACTTCGATTTCGTCTGGTTGAAGGGTGTGGTCGGACAAGTTGACGATGGACTTCCCTGTGGTTGCGACCGTGGTACCGGGGGAAGCTTGGTTGCTGCTGGTGGTGATGCCGAGTTTCTCAAGCTTCCTGTTCTTGATGCATATGTAGGCAGCGTAGTTCCGTTGCCTCATCTGTTTGGCGGTGTCTCGTAGCTGGTCTGCTGTGTCCTGAGCATAGGCTGAGAGCATGGACGCTATCTTGGTTTCGAGGTTGCGGCGTCTGCTGTAGAGCTGGTGTACGAGATGGTTGAGGAGTGTGCGAGAGGTACGACGGCAGAGTCTCTCAGCGTAGTCTGTGTTGTATGTCGACTTGAGTGGGTTCGTGATCTGTAGTCGTTTCGGGATCTTGTCTGCTTTCTTGCATCTCTGTAGATACTTGATGTCTGTGTCGATATGTGCGATCTTCTTGGAGATTCTCTCCACTTTGAGCCGGCAGTTTGTGGTGTCGATAGTGGCCATGATGTGGAGATGCCGGTGTTGGACTGGGGTGGACACAAGTGAGAAGTCGCACAACACCAGTTTATAGTCCAACAGCTTTATTTGAAATCACAAGCTTTCGGAGCGCTGCTCCTTCGTCAGGTGAAGTGAAGGAATACAGATTGGCAAAGCATATATAGACAGAGAACAATGCCTGTGTAGCGTACAATGTCAGACGACTACAGTTAATCTTTCTGACTGCCTTTCATCACACCTCGGCAGAGAGACAATCAGCTCAGGAAGACATTATATCAAAGACATAGCAAGATACAACCGAGACAATGAGGTGGGGTCACAGGAGGTCTAATGTGTCAAAAGCTGCAGTCTGTATGGAAAACCATAGACTTTAAACTTTTTACTTTTTTTACTGGAAATCACATCTGTGAGCAAGCCAATGACGACTCGAGTCTGGATGACTCTACGTCAGGTGGGGTTACATGTAGCGTGACATGAACCCAAGATCCCGGTTGAGGCCGTCCTCATGGGTGCAGAACTTGGCTATCAGTTTCTGCTCGATGATTTTGCGTTGTCGTGTGTCTCGAAGACCGCCTTGGAGAACGCTTAGCCGCAGATACGAGGCTGAATGTCCTTGACAGTGTTCCCCGACTGGGAGGTAACAATCCTGCGTGGGGAGAGGGAGACGGTGGGGGAGAGAGGGGGAGAGGGGGACGGTGGGGGAGAGAGGGGGACGGTGGGGGAGTGCGGGGGTGAGGGAGATGGTGGGGGAGAGAGGGGGAGAGGGAGACGGTGGGGGAAGAGGAGAGAGGGGGAGAGGGAGACGGTGGGGGTGAGAGGGGGAGAGGGAGACGGTGGGGGAGAGAGGGGGAGAGGGAGACGGTGGGGGAGAGAGGGGGAGAGGGAGAC
>JASTWF010002200.1:22389-35340 GCA_030390025.1 Squalus acanthias
CCATGCCCCAATAATATATTCTATACTTGCTTTTGTTTGTTCAGGTATCGCTGTCACATGCCGCCTGCATTCTCTGTGACTGCCTGATTTTAACCATGTGTGATGACGTGACAGGGTGAAGAATCCAGCAGTTAAACCAAGCAGGTAAACCAGCGAGGCAGTTACAGTCTGTCACTAAGTTCCGTGATCATGCAAACTGATCAGAGATTTTGGTACAAGTGTACTGCTGAGGAAATAGCAACACGTCTCGTGGCCGCACTGCTCCAGATCAGCTACCAGAGGAGTTTGAAGGTGGAAGCCCTGTTGAAATCAGTGTTCGGGGAGTTCCTGCTGATGTCTGGCAGTAGCCGAGTGGCTGTGAGGAGGAAGTGGGGAATCCTGCTCGACCAGGGAGATTGTCCCCTTATAGTGAAGGTGTAGGTGTCAGTATGATTGGAGGAAGCTGGTTGTGCCTTGTATACAAAACCATGTATGTATCTTGTATTAAAATCCATCAGTCATCACTAAACCCATCCACCCGTGCTTTATTTCATTCTTAACAAGGCGTAATGTGTCAGCAGTATTGAAATTGGATAACACACTGGTTGGGTACCAAGGACAGAAGTTCAAACTGGATCATGACAGATTGAAGCAGAATATTTCTGGACCTTCACATGGGCCACACAGTCCTCACCACAATCACTGTACCCAGCAGAGCTGTGCCCAACCTTGACTTGGGTTTGTCTAATGTTGCAGCACAGAAGCTTTCACTCCAAGTTATTTGAGGGTTATGAATGGACAGGAGGCAGAGGAATTTTAACAGGTGATGTCCTCTTACTTTGCTCCAGTTTCCCACCTCTAAGATCTTATTGATCTCTCAGAGTTCTTGGACAAGACACCAATAGGCAGGAAAGTTTGAGCAATAGATTAAGATTTATATGTGATCTTTAACAAAATCACCTTCTTTAATTGGTTCTAATGGTCAAAATACCATCGTCACTCAGACTAAGGCTAGCATCTTGTCCACTCCTTTTTCAGTACTTTTCCACAACCCTATCTTGCTGTCTTGTTATCTTGTTTATAGTTCGTCACCCCATTGGAATTTACCATATCTCTTTTATTCCTAGCTTCAAGCAGTACAAGACCTTTCTACACCAAGGGCCCAGCCCAAGTCAGCGCTGTTTCACTAGTCCTGACGGTGTTCAGACTATCTCACTTCAATCTACCAGATGGATACCTTAATTCCATGAACTCTCTCATTTTATGTCCTTATACTAATTATCTTTTAAATATCTTTGTAATTAGTTTTGTTACGCAAACTCAAATTTCTACTTAGCGTTCGGATATGTCATTTAACAATTTAACCTTCACTCACAGCCTGTGGTGGTTTATTATCAGAGCTGAGTCAAAACTGCTTTTGACTGTCCTTGCAGCTGCGTTCTGAACAAGTCTTAGCATTTTAGTTACCCAGGAGTAATTATGGGTAACATTAGTTGGTCAATGGCTACACTTGAATTTATACATATATGATTCTCATCTACTAAATATATGGTCTTTAACAAAATGAATACGATTTGATTGGGATTACAGAAACATGGCTCCAGGGTGGCCAAGGCTGGGAACTCAACATCCAGGGGTATTCAATATTTAGGAAAGATAGGCAAAAAAGAAAGGGAGGTGGGGTAGCATTGCTGGTTAAAGAGGGGATTAACACAATTGAAAGGAAGGATAGTAACTCTGATGATGCGGAATCTGTATGGGTAGAACTGAGAAATAACAAGGGGCAGAAAACGTTAGTGGGAGTGGTATATAGACCTCCAAACAGTAATATGGAGGTTGGGGATGGCATTAAAAGGGAAATTAGAGAAGCATGCAGTAAGGGCACGGCAGTCATCATGGGTGACTTTAATTTACATATAGATTGGGCTAACCAAATTAGTAAAAATACTGTGGAGGAGGAATTCCTAGAATGTTTACGGGATGGTTTTCTGGAACAATATGTCGAGGAACCAAGCAGAGATCAGGCCATCTTAGACTGGGTATTATGTAACGAGAAAGGATTAATTAGCAATCTTGTTGTATGAGGCCCCTTGGGTCAGAGTGATCATAATATGATAGAATTCTTGATTAGGATGGAGAGTGAAGTAGTTGAATCAGAGACTAGGGTCCTGAATTTAAATAAAGGAAACTACGATGGTATGAGGCGCGAATTGGGTAGGATTGATTGGGGAATGTCACTCAAAGGGTTGACGGTGGATAGGCAATGGCAAACATTCAAAGACTGCATGGATGAACTACAGTGTGGCATAAGAATAAAACAAAAAGGGTGACTCAACCGTGGCTAACAAGGGAAATTAGGGATAGCATAAGATCCAAGGAGAGGGCATATAAATTGGCCAGAAAAGGCGGTAACCCTGAGGATTGGGAGCAGTTTAGGATTCAACAAAGGAGGACAAAGGGATTAATTAAGAAGGGGAAAATAGAATATGAAAGTAAGCTTTCAGGGAACATAAAAACTGACTGTAAGAGCTTTTATAGATAAGTGAAGAGAAAAAGATTAGTGAAATCAAGTGTAGGTCCCTTGCAGTCAGAAGTGGGGGAAGTTATAATGGGGAACAAAGAAATGGCAGACCAATTAAATGCATATTTTGGTTCTGTCTTCACAAAGGAGGACACAAATAACCTCCCAGAGATGTTGGAGAACATACGGTCTGATGAAAGGGAGGAACTGAAAGAAATCAGTATTTGCAGGTAAATGGTGTTTGGGAAATTGACGGGATTGAAGGCCGATAAATCCCCAGGGCCTGATAATCTACATCCTAGGGTACTTAAGGAAGTGGCCCTAGAAATAGTAGATGCATTGCTGATCATCTTCCAACATTCGATGGAATCTGGAACTGTACGCATGGATTGGAGGGTAGCTAATGTTACCCCACTATTCAAAAAGGGTGGTAGAGAGAAAGCGGGGAATTACAGACCAGTAAGCCTGACATCGGTAGTGGGGAAAATGCTAGAGTCCATTATAAAGGATGTAATAGCTGAGCACTTGAAAAACAGTGACAGGATCGGACAAAGTCAACATGGATTTACAAAAGGTAAATCGTGCTTGACTAATCTACTGGAATTTTTTGAGGATGTAACTGGGAAAATAGATAAGGGAGAACCAGTAGATGTGGTGTATTTGGACTTTCAAAAGGCTTTCGATAAGGTCCCGCATAAGAGATTAGCGTGTAAAGTTAAGGCACATGGGATTTGGGGCAAGGTATTGACTTGGATAGAGAACTGGTTGGCGGACAGAAAGCAGAGAGTAGGAATTAATGGGTCTTTTTCCGAGTGGAAGGCAGTGACTAGTGGGGTACCGCAGGGTTCGGTCCTTGGACCCCAGCTATTCACAATTTACATTAATGATCTGGATAAGGGAACTAAATGTAATATCTCCAAGTTTGCAGATGACACAAAGCTGGGTGGGCGTGTGTGCTCCGAGGAGGATACTGAGAAACTCCAGGATGATTTGGACAGGTTGGATGAGTGGGCAGAAGCGTGGCAGTTGCAATATAACGTGGATAAATGCGAGGTTATCCACTTTGGTGTCAAAAACAGAAAGGCAGATTATTATCTGAATGGCAATAGATTGGGAGAAGGGGAAGTGCAACGAGACCTGGGTGTCCTTGTGCACCAGTCGCTGAAGGTAAGCATGCAGGTGCAGCAGGCGGTGAAGAAGGCAAATGGTATGTTGGCCTTCATAGCAAAAGGGTTTGAGTATAGGAACAGGGATGTCCTGCTGCAGTTGTACAGGGCCTTGGTGAGACCACACCTTGAGTACTGTGTGCAGTTTTGGTCGCCTTATCTGAGGAAGGATGTTCTTGCCATGGAAGGAGTTCAGCGAAGATTCACCAGGCTGATCCCTGGGATGGCAGGAATAACATATGAGGAGAGATTGGGTCGATTGGGCTTATACTCGCTGGAGTATAGAAGAATGAGACGGGATCTCATCGAAACATATAAAATTCTGACAGGTCTGGACAAACTAGATGCAGGAAGAATGTTCCCGATGGTCGGAGAGTCCAGAACCAGGGGTCATAATCTAAGGTAAGCCATTTAGGACAGAAATGAGGAAGAATTTCTTCACCCAGAGAGTGGTGAACCTGTGGAATTCTCTACCACAGAAGGTAGTTGAGGCCAAGTCATTAAATATATTCAAGAATGAGTTAGATATATTTCTTAAAGCTAAAGGTATCAAGGGATATGGGGAGAAGGCAGGTACAGGTTACTGAGTTTGGATGATCAGCCATGATCTCATCGAATGGCGGAGCAGGCTCGAGGGGCCGAATGGCCTACTCTGGCTCCTATCTTCTATGTTTTTATAAAAGAAGGCTGAGGGGTGAACAAATTGAGGTCTTTAAAATTATGAAAGGTTTTGATAGAGTGGATTCAGAGAGAATGTCTCCACTTGTGCGGAAGAGCATAACTAGAGGCCATCAATATAAGATAGTCACCAAGAAATCCAATGGGGAATTCAGAAGAAACTTCTTTACCCAGAGAGTGGTGAGAATGTGGAACTCGCTACCACAGGGAGTGGTTGAAGCGAATAGTATCGATGCATTTAAGGGGAGGCTAGACAAGCACATGAGGGAGAAGGGATTAGAGGGTTACGCTGATAGATTTAGATGAGGAAAGACGGGAGGAGTCTCGAGTGGAGTGTGTCCCGGGGAGGATGTGGAGGGAGTGTGTCCCAGGGAGGGGGAGGATGTGGAGGGAGTGTGGGCCAGGGAGGGGGGGAGGAGCAGGTTTGTTAAGCAGGATTTCCCTTTCATAAATCCATGTTGACTCTGCCCAATCTTACTATTGGTTTCTAAGTGCCCAGTTATTGGATCCTTTATAATAGAGTGACAGTGAGAGAGACTCAGCATCTGCCCTGTGAAGCCCTCTAAGAATTGTATACGTCACATCACATTAAAGACACTGTATACAGACATTCATTTATCCAGTGTATTCCTGCAGAGAGAGAGACTGGGGCCAGTGATCTATATAATAGACTCCACATTAAACACACTGTACAGACATTATCAACAGTATATCGGCAACACTCATAATTACATTACGTACGTTTTTATTTCAAATTGAGCAACGGTCTTTTGATAGAATATAAACCCCTAGTCTTGTGCAAAAAGGCAGAGGAGAGAAAGTAGTTTGTTTGAAGTGGATTGTGAAAGTGCTGCTCCCCTGCCTGGGGGAATGCTTACTGTCCGAGATTAGGTAAACCGCTCTGTTAAACCACAAACTATTCCTTTTACAGTTTGCTATAATGCATCAGTAATATTCTTGCTTAGTTAAGTTAACCCTTCACATAATGCATTGTCCGGCGTTGATATTTAGAGGGCAGTCCTTTGCTTCTGCTGATCCGGCCTGGAGTTTTGTATGGGTTATATTGTGAGTCCGGGGACTGGTGTCCTAGCAATGGATGTCCCTGGGTCCATCACACCTCGGGTACCAGGGAGTCGAGCCTCCCCCCCCCCAAGCTTCCCGCCCTCTCGAGCACCAATATCGCAAGGACTGAGAGGGACCCTGTAACAAGTATATTGCTCACTGCACCTGGGGTCTTCCACGTCCCTTATCAGTGCCCGGGAGGGGAAGGGGATCTTCAGCTGAGCCCCTCCTCCATGATTTGCTGCCACAGAGCTGTGACAGTGGTGAGGTTTGATGACCCGTCCTCTCCCTCCCCCTCCCTCCTCCTCCTTGCATTTGTCTCCCTCCCCCCCGGGGGTCTCCAACACCTGCCCCCTTTGCAGAGCGAAGTTATGGGGCAAGCAGCAGACGACGATGAGCCTGGAGACTCGGTCTGGGGTTGTGCTGCAGGGACCCCCATGACCTGGACATGATGCGGAGATGCCGGTGTTGGACTGGGGTGGACAAAAATGAGAAGTCGCACAACACCAGGTTATAGTCCAACAGATTTATTTAAAATTACAAGCTTTCGGAGCTGTTACCTCGTCAGGTAGAGTTACAATGAGGGAATCTACAATATTACACAGCATATAAACACCGAAAGCAATTTGTCTGCAGAGATACAATCTTTCAGGGAAGGTGTCCTTACATCAAAGACACACCAGAGCACAGCCAAGACAATGAGATGTGTCACAGGGGGTCCAACGTGTCAAATCTTGCTGTCTGCAGTTGAGCTTTTAACTTTTTTTGTGTGTGTTTTTTCTTTTAAAAACTGGAAAGACAGACAACGATGTCGAGTCACGTTCTGTAGCGTGACATGAACCCGATATCCCTATTGAGGCCGTCCTCATGACCTGGACAGACAGCGGAACCTGTGCTTGAGTAGCGCGATGGACTGTGTGATGGGGGAGGTGTGGCGACGATTGTAGCGCTGCTCGCGGGCGGTCCTGGGCTTCCTGACGGGGATCATGAGTCAGGTGATCAGGGGATAGCCATTGCCCCCCCCCCCAGCGGCCAATCCGAAGCCTGACCGTCAGGCTGGAAGCGAGGGGGGGATGGAGGACTGGTGCAGGATGAAAGAGTGGCGAGCACTGCTGGGAAACCGGGAGCAGACCCGCATTACGCGCTGCCCGTGGTCACACTCCAGCTGAACTTTGAGGGAGTGGAAACCCTTCCTGTTGAGGTAGACACCCGGGTGGTCGTAGGGGGCGTGTAGGACTATGTGTGTGCAGTCCAGCACGCCCTGCCCCCAGGAGAAGCCCCGGGATCTCGTGGAAAGCCAGCACTCGCTCCTCCTGGCCGTCTGCCCCCAGGAGAAGCCCCGCGATCTCGTGGAAAGCCAGCACTCGCTCCTCCTGGCTGTCTGCCCCCAGGAGAAGCCCCGTGATCTCATGGAAGGCCAGCACTCGCTCCTCCTGGCTGTCTGCCCCCAGGAGAAGCCCCGCGATCTCGTGGAAGGCCAGCACTCGCTCCTCCAGGCTGTCTGCCCCCAGGAGAAGCCCCGTGATCTCGTGGAAAGCCAGCACTCGCTCCTCCTGGCCGTCTGCCCCCAGGAGAAGCCCCGCGATCTCATGGAAGGCCAGCACTCGCTCCTCCTGGCTGTCTGCCCCCAGGAGAAGCCCCGCGATCTCATGGAAGGCCAGCACTCGCTCCTCCTGGCTGTCTGCCCCCAGGAGAAGCCCCGCGATCTCGTGGAAAGCCAGCACTCGCTCCTCCTGGCTGTCTGCCCCCAGGAGAAGCCCCGCGATCTCATGGAAGGCCAGCACTCGCTCCTCCTGGCTGTCTGCCCCCAGGAGAAGCCCAGCGATCTCATGGAAGGCCAGCACTCGCTCCTCCTGGCTGTCTGCCCCCATGGGGAAGATGATGAATTGGTTCCTCTTGGAGGACAGCACTTCCGTCACATCCCTGATGCAGCAGTGGATGACGAATTGGGTGATGTCGTCGAGGAGTCCGGTCGCGGCCTGGAACGACCCTGTGGTGCAGAAGTTCAGAGCCACGGGCACTTTGATGGCCACAGGCAGTGTAAGGCTAGAGCTGGGCCTGGACCAGGAGACACAGCTCAGTCACGGCATCCCTAGTGAAGCACGCACTGCTCCTCGCTCAGGTTCAGGTAGGACGTGCGATTCCTGAACACCCGCCTGGTGTCTGGTCTCCGTCCCCGGAGGCTGGCTCGCCCCCGGCCCGCTCCGGCTCCTGCACCATGTCCAGCTCCGGCTCCGAGTCCAGTTCCAGATCCCGGTCCGTGTCCCGCTCCTGCTTCAAGTCCCGCTCTGGCTCCGGCTCTCAAGCCTGCTCCTGGTCCCAGGCCAGGTGTGAGTCCTGCTCCGAGTTCACGTCCTAATCTGGTTCCTACTCTGGGTCCCGGTCTGTGTTCCAAGTCTGGATCCGTCGCTTGGTACTGGTCTGAGTTCGGCTCCGTGTCTTGCTCCGGGTCTGAGTCCGGCTCCGTGTCTTGCGCCGGGTCTGATTCCGGCTCCGTGTCTTGCGCCGGGTCTAAGTCCGACTCCGTGTCTGAATCCGGCTCCGTGTGTTGCTCCGGGTCTACCTCCGGCTCCGGGACTAAATCATACAGTCATAGGGGGCAAAATTGGGTCGCGCCCCCTTTGGAGCGCTAACTTCGCCGGGGCGCTACTTTCAGCGCCCCAAAAAGTTAACGCCCCCTCGCCCGACATTCACTGGAAGCCCCCCGCCTCCCTCTTGGGGCACTGCGAGTGAATGTCATGGCGCTACATGGAGCAGCGCCACGATCCTGCAGGCCTTCCTCCCCTTATTAAATGGGAGGGGTCTAGCATAGCGCCGCGTGGCGCTAACAGTTACCGCCGCCGCTAACCTCCCGCTGAATTTCGCAGGAGACGTTATTGGTGCTGCGCCCAGGCGCTAGTTGATTTGCGCCCCATTAGGGTCCTCTTAGGGCGCTAATGGGAGGGGCAAATCACCCCATTTTAGCCCCCAGAGAGTCATAATGGCACAGAAGGAGTTCATTCGGCCCATCGAGTCCGTGCCAGCTCTCTGTACAGCAATCCAGTCAGTCCCATTCCCCCGCTCTATCCCCGTAGCCCCGCAAGTTTATTTCCCTCAAGTGCCTATCCAGTCTCCCCTTGAAAACATTGAGTGTCTCCGCTTCCACCACTTCCGTCGGCAGCGAGTTCCAGGTCCTCACCACTCGCTGCGTAAAAAAGATTTTCCTCACGTCCCCCCTGTATCTCTTGCCCAAAACCTTAAATCTGTGTCCCCTAGTCCTTGTACCATCAACTAGTGGGAACAGCCTTTCCCCGTTTAGCCTATCCAAACCCGTCATAATCTTGTACACCTCTATCAAATCACCCACCCTACAACCTGCTTTGCTCTAATGAAAACAAATCCAGCTTCTCCAACCTGTCCTTGTAGCTAAGATCCCCCATCCCCGGAACCATTCTGGTAAATCTCCTCTGCACCCTCTCAAGAGCCTTCACATCCTTCCTAAAGTGTGGTGACCACAATTGGACGCAATACTCCAGTTGTGGTCTAACCAGCGCTTTATAAAGGTTCAGCATAACTTCTCTATTTTTGTACTCAATACCTCTATTTATGAATGTGATGCGGAGATGCCGGTGTTGGACTGGGGTGGACAAAAGTGAGAAGTCGCACAACACCAGGTTATAGTCCAACAGCTTTATTTGAAATCACAAGCTTTCGGAGCTGCTGCCCCTTCGTCAGGCGAAGTGAAGGAATACAGATCGGCAAAGCATATATAGACAGAGAACAATGCCTGTGTAGCGTACAATGTCAGACGACTACAGTTAATCTATCTGACTGCCTTTCATCACACCTCGGCAGAGAGACAATCAGCTCAGGAAGACATTATATCAAAGACATAGCAAGATACAACTGAGACAATGAGGTGGGGTCACAGGGGGTCTAATGTGTCAAATGCTGCAGTCTGTATGGAAAATCCTAAACTTTAAACTTTTTACTTTTTTTACCGGAAATCACATCTGTGAACAAGCCAACGACGACTCGGGTCTGGATGACTCTACGTCATGTAGCGTGACATGAACCCAAGATCCCGGTTGAGGCCGTCCTCATGGGTGCGGAACTTGGCTATCAGTTTCTGCTCGATGATTTTGCGTTGTGTGTCTCGAAGGCCGCCTTGGAGAACGCTTACCCGAAGATCCGAGGCTGAATGTCCTTGACTGCTGAAGTGTTCCCCGACTGAGAGATAACAATCCTGCGTGGCGATTGTTGCGCGGTGTCCGTTCATACGTTGTCGCCGATGTACCATGCTCCGGGGCATCCTTTCCTGCAACGTATGAGGTAGACAACGTTGGCCGAGTCACATGAGTATGTACCATGTACCTGGTGGGTAGTGTCCTCACGTGTGATGATGGTATCTGTGTTGATGATCTGGCATGTTTTGCAGAAGTTGCCGTGGCAGGGTTGTGTGGTGTCGTGGTCGCTGTTCTCCTGAAAGCTGGGTAATTTGCTGCGAACGATGGTACTTTTGAGGTTAGGCGGCTGTTTGAAGGCGAGTAGTGGAGGCGTGGGGATGGCCTTAGCGAGGTGTTCGTCATCATCGATGACATGTTGAAGGCTGCGAAGAACATGGCGTAGTTTCTCCCCGCTGGGGAAGTACTGGACGACGTAGGGTACTCTGTTGGTTGTGTCCCGTGTTCGCCTTCTGAGGAGGTCTATGCGATTTTTCGCTGTGGCCCGTCGGAACTGTCGATCGACGAGTCGAGCGTCATATCCCGTTCTTACGAGGGCGTCTTTCAGCGTCCGTAGGTGTCCATCGCGTTCCTCCTCGTCTGAGCAGATCCTGTGTATTCGCAGGGCTTGTCCATAGGGGATGGCTTCTTTAACGTGGTTAGGGTGGAAGCTGGAGAAGTGGAGCATCATGAGGTTGTCCGTGGGCTTGCGGTAGAGTGAAGTGCTGAGGTGTCCGTCTTTGATGGGAGATTCGTGTGTCCAAGAATGAAACCGATTCTGAGGAGTAGTCCATGGTGAGTTTGATGGTGGGATGGAACTTGTTGATGTTATCGTGTAGTCTTTTCAGTGATCCTTTGCCGTGGGTCCAAAGGAAGAAAATGTCGTCGATGTATCTGGTGTACAGCGTTGGTTGGAGGTCCTGTGCAGCGAAGAAGTCTTGCTCGAACTTGTGCATGAAGATGTTGGCGTATTGGGGTGCGAATTTGGTCCCCATGGCTGTTCCGTGTGTTTGGGTAAAAAACTGGTTGTCGAAGGTGAAGACATTGTGGTCAAGGATGAAGCGGATGAGTTGTAGGATGGCGTCTGGAGATTGGCTGTTGTTGGTGTTGAGTACTGAGGCTGTCGCAGCAATGCCGTCATCGTGGGGGATACTGGTGTAGAGTGCCGATACGTCCATCATGGCGAGGAGTGTTCCTGGTTCAACTGGTCCACGGGTGCTGAGTTTCTGTAAGAAGTCTGTAGTGTCGCGACAGAAGCTGGGGGTTCCCTGTACGATGGGTTTCAGGATGCCCTCGATGTATCCAGAGAGGTTCTCACACAGGGTTCCGTTGCCTGATACAATAGGACGTCCAGGTGTGTTGGCTTTGTGTATCTTTGAGAGGCAGTAGAAGTCTCCCACGCGGCGAGTACGTGGGATGAGAGCGCGTAGGATGCTTTGAAGGTCTGGATCGAAGGTCTTGATCAGTCTATTGAGTTGGCGGGTGTGTTCTTTGATCCGATCTGCGGGTAACTGTCTGTAGTGTTCCTGGTTGTCCAGTTGTCGGTATGCTTCTTTGCAATAGTCCATTCTGGTTTGATGACGATGTTGCGGTTGGTCTTGAGACCGTGGATGGCGTTGCGTTGTGCTCGGGTGACATTCTGGACTGTCTTGTGAGTGCGGCTGATGAATCTGGCGTTGATGCATCTCCTGACAGCTTGAGCATACATGTCAAGCTTAGGGCAGCGACCCTCCGGAGGGGTCCAATTTGACTCTTTCTTCTTTGGTTGCTGCACTGCGGGTCCCTCTGTCTGCTGTTCCGGATCATTGATTGTCTCATTGGGTTTGTTGCTGACATCTTGGGATTTGTGGTAGTATTCCCGGAGCCTCATTCTCCTGATGAATTCCTCTGTGTCTGCCGCGAGACCGATGGGGTCCATTTTGGTGGTGGGGCAGAACTTGAGCCCTCGGCCGAGAACTTCGATTTCGTCTGGTTGAAGGGTGTGGTCGGACAAGTTGACGATGGACTTCCCTGTGGTTGCGACCGTGGTACCGGGGGAAGCTTGGTTGCTGCTGGTGGTGATGCCGAGTTTCTCAAGCTTCCTGTTCTTGATGCGTATGTAGGCAGCGTAGTTCCGTTGCCTCATCTGTTTGGCGGTGTCTCGTAGCTGGTCTGCTGTGTCCTGAGCATAGGCTGAGAGCATGGACGCTATCTTGGTTTCGAGGTTGCGGCGTCTGCTGTAGAGCTGGTGTACGAGATGGTTGAGGAGTGTGCGAGAGGTACGACGGCAGAGTCTCTCAGCGTAGTCTGTGTTGTATGTCGACTTGAGTGGGTTCGTGATCTGTAGTCGTTTCGGGATCTTGTCTGCTTTCTTGCATCTCTGTAGATACTTGATGTCTGTGTCGATATGTGCGATCTTCTTGGAGATTCTCTCCACTTTGAGCCGGCAGTTTGTGGTGTCGATAGTGGCCATGATGCGGAGATGCCGGTGTTGGACTGGGGTGGACAAAAGTGAGAAGTCGCACAACACCAGGTTATAGTCCAACAGCTTTATTTGAAATCACAAGCTTTCGGAGCTGCTGCTCCTTCGTCAGGTGAAGTGAAGGAATACAGATCGGCAAAGCATATATAGACAGAGAACAATGCCTGTGTAGCGTACAATGTCAGACGACTACAGTTAATCTTTCTGACTGCCTTTCATCACACCTCGGCAGAGAGACAATCAGCTCAGGAAGACATTATATCAAAGACATAGCAAGATACAACTGAGACAATGAGGTGGGGTCACAGGAGGTCTAATGTGTCAAAAGCTGCAGTCTGTATGGAAAACCATAGACTTTAAACTTTTTACTTTTTTTACTGGAAATCACATCTGTGAACAAGCCAATGACGACTCGAGTCTGGATGACTCTACGTCAGGTGGGGTTACATGTAGCGTGACATGAACCCAAGATCCCGGTTGAGGCCGTCCTCATGGGTGCAGAACTTGGCTATCAGTTTCTGCTCGATGATTTTGCGTTGTCGTGTGTCTCGAAGACCGCCTTGGAGAACGCTTAGCCGCAGATACGAGGCTGAATGTCCTTGACAGTGTTCCCCGACTGGGAGGTAACAATCCTGCGTGGGGAGAGGGAGACGGTGGGGGAGAGAGGGGGAGAGGGGGACGGTGGGGGAGAGAGGGGGACGGTGGGGGAGTGCGGGGGTGAGGGAGATGGTGGGGGAGAGAGGGGGAGAGGGAGACGGTGGGGGAAGAGGAGAGAGGGGGAGAGGGAGACGGTGGGGGTGAGAGGGGGAGAGGGAGACGGTGGGGGAGAGAGGGGGAGAGGGAGACGGTGGGGGAGAGAGGGGGAGAGGGAGATGGTGGGGG
>JASTWF010002201.1:0-35327 GCA_030390025.1 Squalus acanthias
CTCCCCTCCTCCCCTCCGCCTCTGTCCCCGCCTCTCCTATTCTCTCCAATCATCTCCCCTCCTCTCCCCTCCTCTCCCGTCGCCTCCCCTCGCCTCCCCTCCTCTCTCCTCCCCTCCTCTTCACCTCTCCTCTCCTCTCCACCTCTCCTCTCCTCTCCACCTCTCCTCTCCTCTCCACCTCTCCTCTCCTTTCCTCCCGTCCTCTCCCTCCCCTCTTCCCCTGCCCTACTCCCCTCTCCCCTCCCCTCCTCTCCCCTCGCCTCCGCCCTCTCCTCTCCCCTCCCTCGCCACACCCCAATTACTCCTCTCCCCTCCTCTCCCCTCCCCTCCCCCTCTTTCCCCTCCCCTCCCCCTTCGCTCCTCTCCCCTCCTCTCCCCTCCCCTCCCCCTCTTTCCCCTCCCCTCCCCCTCCTCTCCTCTCCCCTCCTCTCCCCTTCCCTCCCGCTCTTTCCCTTCCCCTCCCCCTCCTCTCCTCTCCCCTCCCCTCCCCTCCCCTCCCCCTCTTTCCCCTCCCCTCCCCCTCCTCCCCTCCCCCTCCTCTCCCGTCCTCTCCTCTCGCCACCTCTCTCCTCCTCTCCCCCTCTCTCCTCTCCCCTTCCACCTCACCCCCTCTCTCCCCTCCCCACCCCCTCTCTCCTCAACATCCCCCTCTCTCCTCTCCCCTGCTCTCCTCTCCTCTCCCCTCCACTCCACTCCTCTCCCCATCTCTCCTCTCTCCTCTCTCCTCCCCTCCTCACCCCTCCTCTCCCCTCCTCTCCCCTGCTCTCCTCTCCCCTCCCCTCGTCCTCTCTCCTCTCCCCTCCCCTCGCCCTCTCTTCTCTCCCCTCCCCTCTCCCTCTCTTCCCTCACTCTCCCCTCCTCTCCTCTCCTCTCCCCTCCCCTCTTCCTCGCTCTCCTCACTCTCCCCTCCTCTCCTCTCCTCTCCGCTCCCCTCCCCCTCTCTCCTCTCCCCTCCTCACTCCCTCTCTCCCCTCACTCTCCCCTCCTCTCCTCTCCTCTCCTCTCCCCTCCCCTCTCCGTCTCTCCCCTCCTCTCCCCTCCCCTCCTCTCCTCTCCGCTCCCCTCCCCCAATCTCCTCTCCCCACCCATCTGTAAACTCCTCCAGCCGTACAACCCTCGAAGAACTCTTCCTTCCTCCAGTTCTGGCCTGTTGTGCGTCCCTGCACTCCCTTTGCTCCAACATTGGCGGCCGCGCCTTCAGCCATCTCGGTCCTAATCTCTGGAATTCCCTCCCTGAACTTCTCCACCTCGCTCTCCTTCTTCAAGACCCTCCTTAAAACTCCCCTCTTTGAGCAAACCTTTCGTCGCCCCTCCTAATATCTCCGTGGGCGACCTGTGCCTTTTATCACTGAGGCCTCTCGGAAGCTCCTCGGGTCGATTTCCTCTGTTACTGGAGCTTTTCCTGCTGCTGTTCTTGTCGTTGTCGTCCCTCCTTCACTCTTCAGCCAGGGTGGGCATCACATCGGTGCCCATGCTTCTATGAAATGAAAAGCCAGCAGCAGCTGTGGGATGTCCGGCAAGGCTCCGTGCCCTTGGGAGGGGCTGGGTGGGTCTGGGGTTAGCCGGGGGGGAGGAGGCGTGAGAAAGGTAAACAAAAATGGGTTTACTCACCGAGGGAGAGTTGCAGAAGGATCAGGCGGAGAGCAGAGGCCATTGCAGCTCCTCACCTCTCTCTGTGGGTCTGGAGGAGGCTTCACTGGTCTCAGGCTGATGAGACGGGCTTTGCGACACGCTCATTATTGCTGAGCCATTAGTTCTGCTTTTCTCCTTCCTTGTTCTCTGATCCGACATCTGTCTCTAGTTAGGAAACCATCTCTTCCAATCAACAACATCCTCATTTCTCAGATCAGGGCTCTGACCTTCCAATGATTTCCCCCGCCAAGGCAGCAGATATAAATAGAAACATAGAAACTCAGAAAAATAGGAGCAGGAGTGGGCCATTCGGCCCTTCGAGCCTGCTCCGCCATTCAATATGATCATGGCTGATCCTCTATCTCAATACCATATTCCCGCTCTCTCCCCATACCCCGTGATGCCTTTTGTGTCTAGAAACCTATCTATCTCCTTCTTAAATATATTCAGTGACTTGGCCTCCACAGCCTTCTGTGGTAGAGAATTCCACAGGTTCACCACCCTCTGAGTGAAGAAATTTCTCCTCATCTCAGTCCTAAATGTCCTACCCCGTATCCTGAGACTGTGACCCCTCGTTCTAGACCCCCCCAGCCAGGGGAAACATCCTCCCTGTATCCAGTCTGTCTAGCCCGGTCAGAATTTTATACGCTTCAATGAGATCCCCCCTCATTCTTCTAAACTCTAGTGAATTCAGGCCTAGTCGACCCAATCTCTCCTCCTACGACAGTCCTGCCATCCCAGGAATCAGTCTGGTGAAGCTTCGCTGCACTCCCTCTATGGCAAGTATATCCTTTCTTAGGTAAGGAGACCAAAATTGTACACAGTACTCCAGGTGTGGTCTCACCAAGGCCCTGTATAACTGTAGTAAGATATCCTTGCTCCTGGACTCAAATCCTCTTGCAATGAAGGACCACATATCATTTGCCTTCCTAACTGCCTGCTGCACCTGCATGTTTGCTTTCAGTGACTGGTGTACAAGGACACCGAGGTCCCTCTGCACATCAACATTTCCCGAATCCGGGTGCAGCCAAGGAGAAGTAGGGTAAAAAGATGGCGGAATGGTAGACGCGAACGAGTTACGCCCGTCACTCCATGGGGCGAGAGTTTGTGTCAGAATTATCAGCACGGAAGAAGTTATATCGGCCGAACCAGGGCAAAAGATCAAGGAATTTAAAACGCAAGTTCCGCTCTGAGTCATGTTGGATAGGCAAGACGGGGAAAGGCTGTTCCCACTAGTTGATGGTACAAGGATTAGGGGACACAGATTTAAGGTTTTGGGCAAGAGATACAGGGGGGACGTGAGGAAAAACTTTTATACGCAGCGAGTGGTGAGGACCTGGAACTCGCTGCCGACGGAAGTGGTGGAAGCGGAGACACTCAGGGGGAAAAATTAGGTCGCGCCCCGTTTGGGGCGCAAATATCGTCTGGACGCAAAAATTAGCGCCTGGCGCTAATTATCGCCACTGACTGGAAACTTCACTTTTACTGCCCCGGGAGGTCAGTGGAGCGCTAAATCAGGCGCTGCACACCTGTCTTAAGGCGCAAAGGCCAAGCAGTGAGGCGCTAACTCAGCGCGCGAGCGCAGCGCAGGTGCTGCCAGTTAGCGAGGGAACACAGACACACTGGCGCCGGCCAGTTCTTAAAGGGGGGGGGGGCAACTTGCTCCCCAGCCACACCCTGCTCATTGCAGCCTTGAATCTCGGCCTGGAGAGACCTGTGAATCCATTTTGCTGCCAAGGATGGAGAGGGTGAGAGAACGAGCTCAGCGCTTCACCGAGCGGGCCTTGGATGCTCTGGTTGGCGCGGTGGAGCGCAGAAGATCTATACTCTTCCCTGAGAGTGGCAGGAGGCCTTTGCCACGCGAGCACAGAAGAGTGTGGAGGGAGGTGGCTCAGAGCGTCTCCTCCAGGAGCATGGTGCCCAGGACCCATGTTCAATGCCGCAAAAAGTTCAACGACCTCACTCGGGTCGTCAGGGTGAGTGGCTTTTTCTCAATACCTCTCCATCCCTCCATCTCAACCTCACTCTATGGCCAGAGGGTCTTAAAACCCCAGTGCACAACACTCATCCAAGACCTATGACCCTTTCATGAAACACACACACACATTCCACACTTTGCATACAGTAAGGGCTATTCACCTATGGGAGGCACATCAGGCAAGACCATGGCTGCATACAGTAAGGGCTATTCACCTATGGGAGGCACATCAGGCAAGACCATGGCTGTATATTTACTCAGATGCTGTCCTTTTTCTTGCAGGCCAAGCTGGCGCATAATAGGAGACAGCAGCAACGGACAGGTGGAGGGCGGCCTCAGCTGCAACCCCTCAGCGATCTTGAGGAGCGCGTCCACAGGATTGTGGCAAGCCGGGTGATCGGTCCCGTCGCCACTGGAGACGTCGACCCCGTTCTGGACAGCAATGGTAAGGTCATCACCTTTTTGTCCTCTGTCCTTCCACTTGTCCCTCACAACACCAGCCTTTGACACTTTCAATCCAACTTGCTAACTCGCTGCACTTATTCCTCCCTTACTGCCACCCTGTCCTCACGCTAAAGCCACTCTTGTACCTCCCTGCTTTCAGATGGTGATTCACCAGCTGAGGAGACGGGCCCTGAAGCTGCCAGTGGGAGTGAAGCTGCAGCCGAGGAGGAAGAGGAAGCCGGAGCATCAGTGCCACCCTCTCCCGAGGAAGCCCATGCCCACACTGGGAACACGCCTTCCCTGGAGGGGAGCAGGGGGGAAGGGTCTGATGAGGGTGAAGCTCCAGGACCCAGCGGGCTGCAGCAACGCCATGGGGGTAGGGAAGAACGGGGGCCTTCTCCCCAGAGGGAGAGTATGCCAGCGACTCCTACTGCAATGGACGCAGAGGAGGAGCGGCTGATCGCAGAAATGAACACCCAGGCGGTGGGCATGCACACTGAGCTCATGGGTGCAGTGGGAAGGGTGCCCGAATGCATTGAGTCACTGGCAAGGAGTGTGGAGCACTTCGCTGTAGCACAGGCGGATGCCACACTAAAGCTTAGTGCTGCAATTCAGTCACTGACTGCCGTGATCCCATCTCTGACTGCTCTCATGCAGACTCAGATTGAGGCCACGCGAGCACTGACTTCTGCCAACCTCGATGGTTCGTTCACATGTCCCCGGGGCTCTCACCGCGCCGCAGCAGGCCAGCAATCTGTGCTCCAGCAGATTGCTCCGGATGCTGAAGTGCTGCCCCGTGGGAGTGCCAGTGTGTCGGTCGAGCAGGGAGTTGCTGTCCTCTCTCACGATGACAGCATTCCTGCTGCCAACACTGTCACTTCTCCACTGCACTTGCCACCGCCTGTAGGACAGACTGCTGCCGCCCATGCAGAGTTGGTGCAGTCTGCAGCCGGGCCCTCCAGGCCCAGAACTGGTCGAGGCCGTCCTTCAGGGGCATCTGCAGTGTCAGGGTCTGACAATCAGCAGCTTTCCACCAGCCTTGCTGCAGCCACTGAGGTCCCATTACGGAGGAGCAGTAGGGTTAGAAGGGGGGAAGTGCGCAAGGGAAGGAGATCACCCTCGAAGGGCAAAAAGTAGGAGGTGTGACAAAATGCTGGTCATTTTTTTATTAAAGGCCGAGGTTCGTGGTCCAACTTTTGTCTAGTGTTTTGGACATTATCTCCAGGTTGTGAGAACCAGTTATGTTAATGACTGTTTTTTTGTGTTTATTTCTATGAGTTTGTCATGAGGAAATGACACACACAGAGTTTGTAAAATAAATAAGTTTTTGTATTCAAAATATACATGTTTGGTGTTTGGAATCATTGGTGCCTTGGCCGGCTTAGGGGTTGCGTGCTGGGTTCATTGATGTTGTTAGCAATGGCAGAAGTCATTTCCACAGCAGGGGCCCTAGAAGCGGCTTGCTATCAGCCGTTGACGGACGGCCCTTGCAGTTTCACCATTGTGGGCCGCCCTCCCGCCTTGGTGCTGCTGATGATCATCCTCCTCGTCCTCTTCCTCCTCTTCCTCCTCCTCCTCTGGTGGTGCTCCAAGGCATGGTGGCATTGGCTGGGTCCTGACGATTGCCATGTTATGCAACATGCAGCACACAACTACGAAGTTGGATACTCGCTCAGGCGAGTACTGCAGGGCTCCTCCAGAATAGTCGAGACAGCGGAACCGTTGCTTCAGCACGCCGATTGTGCGCTCAATGATGTTCCTGGTAGCTTGATGGCTCTCGTTGTACCGCAGCTCAGCAGGGGTGTTGGGCGTACGGAGCGGTGTCATCAGCCAGGTGCTCAATGGATACCCCTTGTCCCCGAGAAGCCAACCAACTGGCTGATGCGGTGCCTCGAAAAGTTCTGCCACAGTAGTCTGGCGCAGGATGAAAGCATCGTGGCAGCTGCCAGGATAGTGGGCATTGACAGCGAGTATCAGCTGTCTGTGGTCACAGACCAACTGAACATTCAAGGAATGGAACCCCTTTCTGTTCCGGAATTCCTCGGCATTCTCATGTGGAGCACGCAAAGCCACATGCGTGCAGTCAATGGCGCCCTGCACCATGGGGAAGCCCGCTATCCTCGCAAAGCCCAGAGCGCGGTCACGCTGCTTGTCTAGGGTCATGGGGAAAGAGATGAACTCTCGTCTCCTTTTAAAGAGGGCATTTGTGACCTGCCGGATGCAGCAATGCACCGCGAACTGGGAGATATTGGCGAGGTCCCCAGCAGCAGCTTGAAATGAGCCAGTAGCATAGAAGTTGAGATCCACTGTGACCTTCACTGCCACCGACAGAGACGTCCTGGACCTCAGTTGAGGCTGCAGATCTGGCTGCAGCAGGTGGCAGAGCTCAGTGACCACCTCCTTGCTGAATCGCAGCCTTCGCAAACACAGCTCCTCAGACATATGAATGTAGGAGAGCTGTTCACGATATACCCTGGGAGGGTAAGCTCTCCTGTACATACGCCTGTTGGCCCTCCTCCGTCTGGCCATCATTGCCACTCTCTCTCTGCGTCTCTGTGTCCTCCGATTCAGCTGCAGCAGGACGACGCCCCCATTCAGTGCTGCCCCCATAGTCTCTTTGCAAGCAAAGTTATGAAGGACAGCAACCAAAGTACCAGCGAAGTTAGGATCAGTAGGCAAAACTACCTCACAAAGCGTTGACTCAATGCAGAAGTCTCTCTTTCTCTCTCTCCGAATCTCTCTCTCTCTCTCAGAACGAGTGGTGCAAAAATGTCAACCACAGAAAAAGACAGGAAGAGTCCCCTTTAAATAGCGCCCCCCCCAGCCCCACAGCGATTGATAGCGTTCCAGTCTTCCGGTCGTTGGATGCGCCAGGCGGTAAGGCAGGGGGCGCCACTCAATTTCCGCTCCGGGACGCCACAAGGGTGTTGCACCATGGAATGACGTCACAATCGGCCGTTCCTTCATCGTCGCTGGGTCAAAATCCTGGAACTCCCTCCCTAACAGCACTGTGGGAGCACCTTCACCTCACGGACTGCAGCGGTTCAAGAAGGCGGCTCACCACCACCTTTTCAAGGGGCAACTAGGGATGGGTGATAAATGCCGGCCTTGCCAGCGACGCCCTCAACCCATAAACAAATATTAAAAACAAGTTCCCGCTCACGTCACTGGCCGCGCCGCCAGGACCCGATAGGCCAGTTTCCACCGGTTGTGTTAGCCCGTTGGCCGGGGCGGACTTCATTCGGCCGTGTCCTGATTCTCTGGCGCACAGCCACCCGTGGCCACACACACAACTCCAGCGCAAGTCAGCTGACCGGCGCTGAATTCAAGCCACAGGCCCCCCCCACCCCCCCCCCCCCCTCCTTCGCTGCTACAGAAATCGCACACCTTTACGAGGAAAACTTAAAGGAACGCGGAGCGGCCGGAGCAGAATCGACGACGGGTTCAACTGGCGTGCGGCGAACGGGGAGGTTCGGGTTTGAGCAACTGAATTTGAGACGTAGGTTAAAAGGGAATTGAGTCAGAATTTGAGAAGGGAAACTGTGAAAGGATTCCGGGGAAAACCGAAGGAAAACAGGATTTGAGGCGACAGCTCCGGTTGAAGAGCTAGCACCGGCCCTGGTGGGATGGGCTGAATGGCCTCCATTGCACGGGCCCATTTACTCCAATTGTGCCTCTGAGCCGGGTCTTGTTGTCCAGCCCTGTAATTTGTGAGTTAAGCTCCTTTGCATGTCCTTTGTCAAAGTGTCATAAGAAAGAGGAGCAGGAGTCGGCCATTCGGCCCCTCGAGCCTGCTCCGCCATTCAATAAGATCATGGCTGATCTTCGACCTCATCTCCACTTTCCTGCACTATCCCCATATCCCTTGATATTCAAAAATCTATCAACCTCTGTCTTGAATATACTCAATGACTGAGCCTCCACAGCTCTCTGGGGTCGAGAATTCCAAAGATTCACCACCTTCTGAGTGAAGAAATTTCCCCTCATCTCAGTCCTAAATGGCCGACCCCTAATTCTGAGACTGTGACCCCTGGTTCTAGACTCTCCAGCCAGGGGAAACATCCTCCCTGTCAAGATTTTGTATGTTTTAATGAGATCACCGCTCATTCTTCTAAACTTTAGAGAATATAGGCCTAGTCTACTCAATCTCTCAAAACAATGTAGTTGGTCAGAGGCAGTGATTCAACCCATGACTTTTATCTTTGTTAACAACACACTTTAACCATCTGAGCTAACTCACTAGCAGTGTCAATGTCTACCACTGTGTCGGGCAATGAGGTGGGACTTACAACAAACAGAGAAACAGAGTCTATTTTACAACAAACAGAGTCTATTTTAAAGCAAACAGAGTCTATTTTACAATAAACAGATTCTATTTTACAATAAACAGAGTCTATTTTACAATAAACAGAGTCTATTTTACAATAAACAGAGTCTATTTTACAGCAAACAGAGTCTATTTACTCAGAAAACATCTTTTTGATCTGCACACTACAGCAAACAGTCTACAGTGTCTATTTAAAAAGCATCTCTAACAACTGCAGCAAACAGAACTCAAGCCGGAAACTGCAGCAACTTCTCCCGATAAAAGCAGGGTGATTGCAAGGTCCTTTGGTGGTTTTCTCGTGCAAATCCCGTGTAGAATGGGAGCACTGAGCTGGGGAATGCTGGGAATTAGCGATGCGGCCTTCCCACAGCCTGGAATGGCCACGGAGGGCAGCAAAAGGATCGGATTTGAAGAGCCATTTTAAGAGCATGTCTTCAGGTGGCAATCAGGAAGTAACTAAAACTCTCAGCAGTGACGGAGGGAGTCTCGGTGTTACAGCAGGGTTAACGTAACACACCGTCGGCATTGGAATCGCAGAATCGCAGCAATTTACAGCACGGAAAGAGGCCATTCGGCCCATCGTGTCCGCGCCGGCCGACAAAGAGCGATCCACCCTGATCCCACTTTCCAGCTCTTGGTCCGTAGCCCTGCAGGTTACGGCACTTCAAGTGCATATCCAAGCAGTCTTTAAATGCGATGAGAGTTTCTGCCTCTACCACCCTTTCAGGCAGTGAGTTCCAGACCAAAATTGTACAAAATACTCCAGGTGTGGTCTCACCAAGGCATTGTATAATTGGAGTAAGACATCTTTACTCCTGTACTCAAATCCTCTTGTAATGAAGGCCAGCATACCCTTTGCCTTCCTAATGGCTTGCTGCAATCCTGGAGGTGTTGGTAAACCTAGGCAGGCAGAGACGCGCGGTAGGGCATTGCCTCGGGGATGGACGGAGATAGGGGTCCGCCCGCAACCTGCCGGCCTTCCAGAGCGAGTGGCTGCCCACGAGTGGGTGGAGTGGGGGGTGGCAGACTGGCGGGCACTCCGCGGTCCGGGACTGGCACGCCGAGGGAGCGCACTAGAGTTGGCACGGACGCAGCAAACGCCCAGTGGGGAAGCTCCACGTTTATTAAATCCCCCTCCTCCCGCCATCGCGCGCCGAGGGGCGGAACCACCAGCAATCCCCCCGAAGGCTGAATGCTTAGAAGCAGATGAATTTAAGGGGAACAAAAGCCCAGCAAACGATGCACCCCGATATAACTTTCCACTGAAATACAAAAAGGTGCATCAAGAAATCTGCCTGTAATCAGCAAACACAGTGGACTGAAAGTAGCCTGTGGGAAGAGCAACAATAAAAGCACGGACTCTACTTGAATTCATGCACCTTCGAGGGCCATGAGCTGTAAGGTGTGATCGTTCTTTGGATTGCATTTGTAGATATGTTTGAGCCGATTATGAATACATTTATTTATGAACATAAAATGAAACAGTTCCATACGTTACCATGACTGCAAATCATTGCTAAACAATAAGTACAGTCGAAGTGATGAGATTAGACCATGTAATTAGAAACTGGATCCTGGTCCTGATCTGCAGAGATAACACCAGGATATTCTACATAGACTGATTGTACCGGTCTCTCTTAGAGAGGGCGTGGGATATCAGGGAGTGTTACAGTGAGGGGTGTGTTATACAGGGACTGTTGATATGGGGCTGTTGATACGGGTCTGTATTGAATAGTGAGTGTGATATCAGGGAGTGTTACAGTGAGGGGTGTGTTATACAGGGGCTGTTGATATGGGTCTGTATTGAATAGTGAGCGTGATATCAGGGAGTGTTACAGTGAGCGGTGTGTTATACAGGGACTGTTAATATGGGTCTGTATTAGAGAGAGAGTGTGATATCAGGGAGTGTTACAGTGAGGGGTGTGTTATACAGGGGCTGTTGATATGGGTCTATATTAGAGAGAGAGTGTGATATCAGGGAGTGTTACAGTGAGCGGTGTGTTTTACAGGGGCTGTTGATATGGGTCTGTATTGGAGAGAGAGTGTGATATCAGGGAGTGTTACAGTGAGGGGTGTGTTATACAGGGGCTGTTGATATGGGTCTATATTAGAGAGAGAGTGTGATATCAGGGAGTGTTACAGTGAGCGGTGTGTTTTACAGGGGGTCTGTTTTAGAGGGGACCCTAAGTTTGATCGAATCCTTCTTTTGTAAATGGGGTGGGTTTGAGTTGTGGTTGGATGTCCCTTTTACACCCACCCAATTTCCGGCTCCAGTCACTGGGAACGGTTCGGTTAAAGTTGTGTCTGCAATGTGTGATCTGTCGAGGGTCTCACCCTGCTGTGTGATTTTGAGCGATGCTGTGTTTTTGTAGGGCTCAGCTCAACAGTAAATACGGCCGTGCCATTGGTTCTCCGATTCCTTGGGGTGATTTCAGGCTGATACCCTTGTCTGTTGTTTGCTCTCCTCCCTCAACCTTCCATCGGGAGAACCTGCAAGTGATGACATGGTTTATAGAATGAAACTTCTGTCAGAACAACCAGAGACAATGAGCAGGAACTGCGATAGTGCAGCAGGGTGGACACACAGTTCCTTTTTTAATTCATTTGTGGGATCTGGGCATCGCTGGCAAGGTCAGCATTTATTGCCCATCCCTAATTGCCCTTGAGAAGGTGGTGGTGAGCCGCCTTCTTGAACCGCTGCAGTCCGTGTGTTATTGCTGTTAACTGCCACTTATCGGCCCAAGTCTGAATGTTGTCCCGGTCTTGTTGCATGCGGGCATGGACTGCTTCATTATCTGAGGAGTTGCGAATGGTGCTGAACACTGGGCAGTTATCGGCGAACATCCCCATTTCTGACCTTATGTTGGAGGGAAGGTCATTGATGAAGCAGCTGAAGATGGTTGGGCCTAGGACACTGCCCTGAGGAACTCCTGCAGCGATTCACCAGACTGATACCTGGGATGGCAGGAATGATGTATGAAGAGAGATTGGGTCGATTGTGCTTGTATTCGCTGGAGTTTAGAAGAATGAGAGGGGATCTCATTGAAACTTATAAAATTCTAACAGGACTAGACAGACTAGATGCAGGAAGGATGTTCCCGATGGCGGGGGAGTCCAGAACCAGGGGTCACAGTCTTAGGATAAGGGGTAAGTCATTTAGGACTGAGATGAGGAGGAATTTCTTCACCCAGAGAGTGGTGAACCTGTGGAATTCTCTAACACATAAGGCAGTTGAGGCCAATTCATTAAATATATTCATGAATGAGTTGATATATTTCTTAAGGCTAAGGGGATCAAGGGATATGGGGAGAAGGCAGGGACAGGGTACTGAATTTGGATGATCAACCATGATCGCATTGAATGGCGGAGCAGGCTCGAGGGGCCGAATGGCCTACTCCTGCTCCTATCTTCTATGTTTCTATGTTTCGATGTCTTGGGCCTGTGATGATTGTCCTCCAACAACCACAACCATCTTCCTTTGTGCCAGGTATGACTCCAGCCAGTGGAGAGTTTTACCCCCAATTCTCATTGACTTCAGTTTTACCAGGGCTCCTTGATGCCACACTCGGTCAAATGCTGCGTGGATGTCAAGGGCAGTCACTCGCGCCTCACCTCTGGAATTCAGCTCTTTGTCCATGTTTGGACGGAGGCTGTAATGCGGTCTGGAGCTGAGTCACACAGAGACTTCGATCGTAGAGCAGAGTGGGGCACTGGTTTTATTCAGGGACACTGGGGGAGAAATTCAGTTGGTTAGTGCCTCCCGTTAGCGCCTGGCGGGGGCGCCAATGGGTCGCTGATGCAGTAGCGCCGGGGCGAGGCGAATGCAGCACCGCACGCCAAATCCGCCCCCACCCCCCCCCACAGTATCGCTGCCGCTAACAGTTACCGCCGGGGACTTCAACGACAGGCAGATCGTGATGTCAGTGTCACTGGGCGCCCAATCCACCAAATTCATCTCTGCCCCCTGCCTTAGCGCCTGGGAACGATAAAAGACTTGCATTTATATAGCGCCTTTCACAACCACCGGACCTCTCAAAGCGCTTTACAGTCAATGTTGTAATGTAGGAAACGTGGCAACCAGTTTGCGCACAGCAAGCTCCCACAAACAGCAATGTGATAATGACCAGATAAGCTGTTTTTGTTAGGTTGGTTGAGGGATAAATATTGGCCAGGACACCAGGGAGAACTCTCCTGCTCTTCTTTGAAATAGTGCCGTGGTTTTTTCACATCCACCTGAGATGAGAGAGCAGACGGGGCCTCGGTTTAACGTCTCATCCAAAAGACGGCACCTCCGACAGTGCGGCACTCCCTCAGCACTGCACTGGGTGTGTCAGCTTAGATTTATGTGCTGAAGTCCCGGGAGTGGGAATCGAACCCACAACCTCCTGACTCATGAGGCGAGTGTGCTGCCCACTGAGACACAGCTGACACAGTGACAGGGAGAGGAGGCATGAAGCAGGTGGATGCTGGCTCCAGGGGCGGGACTTCAAGGGATCATGAGCAATGAGTCAGCTTAGTGCGGTTTCACTGCTTCCTTGTCAGTTTGACATTGTGCAACAGTTTAATTCGGTCATTTAAAGGTTCTTTAGTTTCCGGAGTGTTGTGGCAATTAAAAATCAGTCACATTTATTCTGACAACATATCAAAGTGCTACACTTGGTTACATTACTGGGGGCTGTACTGGCAGTCGACCTCGCCCGCCAGGATCTATGGCAGAGGGAGCGGAGGCAGCGAGAAAGACTGGAACATGTGGCCAGAGGGAGGAGGAGGACCATCGGGGCTCTCAACAGGAGGCCTTACTCTCCGAGGGTATTCCGAGAGCACTTCTCCTACCTTCAATGAAGCGAGGAGCAGTGTATTCGACGGTTCCGCCCCAACAAGGTGGTGGTCACACAACTCTGCCACCTCCTCCAAACAGGCCTCCAGCATCACACCTGGATGACTTACACACAGCTCCCTTTTCCTCACCACATGTCCATCCTGCCCTCCCTCTGTCATGCCGCATCACAGCGTCCTCCTGGACGCAAAGTTGAAATGAGAGAGACCACAAAATATTGCAAACTCCATGAATAAATTTATGCATAAGCATATCACACATATCACAATCATTCCAACAACTAGTGACCCTGGCGCCTGCCACAGTTGAATAGCTGTCACTGTGTGCAAGGCGTGAGATGTGGGTGTGAGTGTTGGTCGGTAGAGATTGTGGGTGTGTGAGTGCTGGGTGTCTGGTGCTTTGGGCAGTGTGTAAAGCTTGTGCTACAGACGGTGGTGTGTAGCATTTGGTGAAGCATTCAAACAGCCCGACCACCCGACTGAGGTGGATCTGCCATAAGCACACCTGCTTCAGTCCTCCGGCTCCTTCTCCTTGCTGAGGCAGCTGCACAGCCAGCATTGCTGAGAATGAGGTGCTGCAGCATCAATGAACCTCCCCTTTAAGTACTAGGAAAAGCCTGTGGCGATGCTGAGCTGCGATTAGACTGCACCCGATATTGGTCAGCACTTTGAATTTAATGTCACTGAGCTAGGTCATTAGCGCTTGATTTAGCGACCCAATCATGTCTTTCAGTAATGAGACAGAATTTTGCGTGCAGTCTGAATCATTGGGCACTAAATCTCAAACTTTTCTAAAGTTAGCGCCCATTTCTGGGCTAGAATGAATTTCACCCCTCACCAGCTGTGTTTTAAAATAAACACTAAATAACACAATGCTGCAAATATCGATGATGTCAGAGAACTCAGATTACCCGTAACTTCCTTCCTCTTCATCAGATAGATTCCAATGAGCCAAACACTGGCCAGCATTCCAAGTGCCAGCACCGCTCTGATGATTAGGATTGCTGCCTGACCCAGTTTGTCGTCTTCCGGTGAGATCACAGTCACAGCGGAGGTCAACTGGGCTGTTGTGGGCTGCGGTCTCCTCTCTGTGAAAGACAAGAATCAAGAGCAGTGATGTGGAACAAGAACTGGGAACAAAACCCGGTAGAGGAGCGAGTCTGCTCCAAACACGAGGAACACACTCAGTGTGACAGACCCTGGACAGACAGGAGTGTCAGTGTGACATACCCTGGACAGACAGGAGTGTCAGTGTGACAGACCCTGGACAGACAGGATTGTAAGTGTGACAGTCCCTGGATAGACAGGAGAGTCAGTGTGACACACCCTGGACAGACAGGAGTGTCAGTGTGACAGACCCTGGGCAGACAGGAGTGTCAGTGAGACAGACCCTGGACAGACAGGAGTGTCAGTGTACAGACCCTGGACAGACAGGATTGTAAGTGTGACAGTCCCTGGATAGACAGGAGAGTCAGTGTGACACACCCTGGACAGACAGGAGTGTCAGTGTGACAGACCCTGGGCAGACAGGAGTGTCAGTGTGACAGACCCTGGACAGACAGGAGTGTCAGTGTGACAGACCCTGGGCAGACAGGAGTGTCAGTGAGACAGACCCTGGACAGACAGGAGTGTCAGTGTACAGACCCTGGACAGACAGGAGTGTCAGTGTGACAGACCCTGGGCAGACAGGAGTGTCTGTGTGACAGACCCTGGGCAGACAGGAGTGTCAGTGTGACACACCCTGGACAGACAGGAGTGTCAGTGAGACAGACCCTGGGCAGACAGGAGTGTCAGTGTGACACACCCTGGACAGACAGGAGTGTCAGTGTGACAGACCCTGGGCAGACAGGAGTGTCAGTGTGACAGACCCTGGACAGACAGGAGTGTCAGTGTGACAGACCCTGGGCAGACAGGAGTGTCAGTGTGACAGACCCTGGGCAGACAGGCGTGTGAGTGTGACAGACCCTGGACAGACAGGAGTGTGAGTGTGACAGACCCTGGACAGAGAGGGGTGTCAGTGTCAGAAAGTGTTCTCGGGTCTGGTAGTGAGTGTGTCCGGACTCAGCAACTAGTCAGAGGAGTGAACTGTGAAATGTAAGGTGTGTTTACCTGGTACAGTGAGGAGGGTCCCAGGGATGTTTTGCCACACCTTCTCTGTTGGTCCCGATGTTTCCACACGGCAGTAATATCTCCTCGAGTCACTTTGCTTCAGGTGATGAATGCGGATGGAGCCGGTCTTCGATTGACGAGGGTTGCCCGTGAATTCGATCCGGCCTCGGTAATCAGGATGACGGTAGCTGCCCGATGTGTTGTATATAAATTCTCCGTGAAATTCATTTCTTCTCCAAGAAATGTCAATCTGAGTGGGGCTGTAGGATTGCGGGTAGGTGAATGAGCAGAAGATAGTGATCGACTGCCCTTCCTCAGCCTCCAGCTCCACAGGCTGGGTCACACTGAAATCATTTCCATTGATCAAACCTCAGGGACAGGAAAACAGCAAAAGATTAGACAGGAATGGCGAACAGTAACTCATCCAATAGACAACCACCCCATAATATCCTCAGTAACACAGAAATCCCGCATCATAAATAGCAGCCTGTGGCTATCTGTTATTTTATATATAAACCCCCCGAACCCCTCGATTAGATTCCAGCTCCTCTTGGCTCCCCTCCTCCCACTCATCCCTCTCTCCTTTCCTCCCCACTCCACTTCCCTTCTCCCCCTGTCCACTCTCCTCCTCTCCCTTCCCCTCCCGTCCTCTCCCCTTCACTCCACTCCCCTCCCATCCACTGCTCTCCCCTCTCCTCCTCTCGCCTCGCCTGCCCTCCTCAGCCCGCCTCTCCTCTACCCCACCCCTCCCCACTCAACCCCTCTCCTCTCCTCTCCCCATCTCTCCTCTCCCCTTTTCTCCTCTCCCCTCCCCTCCTCACCCATCGCCTCCACACCCCTCCCCCTCTACACCTCCTCTCGCCACCTCTCATCTCCTCTCCCCTCAACTCCCCTCCTCTCCCATTGCCTCCCCTCCCCTCCCCTCCCTATCTCTCCTCTACCCTCCTTCCCCTCCTCTCCCCTCCTTTCCTCTTCTATCCAATCCTCTGCCCTCCTCTCCTCTCATCTCCCCTCCTCACTCCTCCCCCCTCTCCACTCCTCCCTTCCACTCTCCTCCCCTCCTCTCCCCTCTCATTCTCTCCTCTCCACTCCTCTACCCTCCCCTCCCCTTCCCCTTCAATCCTCTCCTATCCCCTCCCATCCCCTCCTCGCCCCTCCCATCCCCTCCACTCGCCCCCCCTCCTCTCCCATCGCCTCCCCTCCCCTCCCTATCTCTCCTCTCTTCTCCTCTCCCCTCCATTCCCCTCCTCTTCTCTCCCCTCCCCTCTCCCCTCCTCTCCTCTCCTCTCCCCCTGCCCTCCCCTCACATCCGCTCCTCCCCACTCCTCCTCTCTCCTCTCCTCTCCACTCCTCTCCTCTCGCCTCCCCTCCTCTCTCCTCCCCTCCTCTCCAACTCTCCACTCCTCTCCCCTCACGTCACCTCCTCTCCTCTCCCCTGCTCTGCACTCCCCTCCCCTCCCCTCCTCTCCTCACCTCTCCCTCATCTCCGCTCCACTCCCATCCTCTGTTCTCCTCTCCGCTCCCCATCTCTCCTCTCCTCTCCCCTCCCCTCCCCTGCCCTCCTCTCCTCTCCCGTCCCCCTCTCTCCTCTCCCCTCCTCTGCTCTCCCAACTTCTCCCCTCTCTCCCCTCGCCTCCTCTCCACTCCTCTCCCCTCCCCATCTCTCCTCTCCCCTCCTTTCCTCTTCTCTCCCCTCCTCTCCTCTCACCTCCGATCCCCTTCCCTCCAATCCTCTCCCCTCGCCTCCTCTCCACTCCGCTCCCCTCCCCTTCCCCCCTTCCCCTTCCTCCTCTCCTGTCCTCTCCCCTCCTCTCCCCTCCTCTCCTCTCCACTCCCCTCCCCATCTCTCATCTCCTCTCCCCTCCCCTCCCCTCCCCTCCTCTCCCCTCCCCTCCCTCTCTGTCCCCTCCCCTCCCTCTTTCTCCCCTCCCCTCCTCTCCCCTCGCTTCCCCTGCTCTCCCATCGCCTCCCCTCCCCTCCCTATCTCTCCCCTCCCCTCCCCTCCCTATCTCTCCCCTCCCCTCCCCTCCCTATCTCTCCCCTCCTCTCCTCTCCCCACTTTTCCCCTCTCTCCCCTCGCCTCCTCTCCACTCCTCTCCCCTCCCCATCTCTCCTCTCCTCTCCTCTCCCCTCCCCTCCCCTTCACTCATCTCCTCTTCTGTCCCCTCCCCTTCCCTCCTCTCCTCTTCTCTACCCTCCCCTCCTCTCACCTCCCCTCCCCTTCCCTCCTCTCCTCTCCCCTCACCTCCCCTTCTCTCACATCGCCTCCCCTCCCCTCCCCTCCCCTCCCCTCCCCTCCCTATCTCTCCTCTCCACTCCTCCCCTCCTCTCCACCTCTCCCCTCCTCTCCCCTCGCATCCCCTCCTCTCCTCTCTCCTCCTCTCCTCTCCTCTCCTCTTCGCTCCTTTCCTCTCCCCTCCTCTCCCCTCCTCTCCCCTTCTCTCCCCATCTCTCCCAACTTCTCCCCACCTCTCCCCTCCTCTCCTCTCACATCCCCTCCTCTCCTCTCCCCTCCCCCTCTGTCCCCTCCCCTCCACTCCTCTCCTCTCCCCTCCGCTCCTCTTCTCTCCCCTTTCCTCCCCTCTCCTCTCCTCTCCTCTCCTCTCCCCTCCTCTCCTCTTCTCTCCAATCCTCTCCCCTCCTCTCTCCTCCCCTCCCCTCCTCTCCTCTTCCCCTCCCCTATCCTCCCCTCCTCTCCTCTCCTCTCCCCTCCCCTCCCCTCCTCTCCTCTCCCCTCTCCCCTCCCCTCCTCTCCTCTTCCCTCCCCTCCTCTCCCCCTCCCCTACCCTCCCCTCCTCTCCTCTCCTCTCCTCTCCTCCCATCCCCTCCCCTCCTCTCCTCTCCCCCTCCCCTCCCCTCCCCTCCTCCCCTCTCCTCTTCTCTCCAATCCTCTCCCCTCCTCTCCCCTCCCCTCCTCTCCTCTCCCCTCCCCTCCCCTCCCCCTCTGTCCCCTCACCTCCCCCTCTCTCCTCTCCCCTCCTCTCCCCTCCCCTCCCCTTCCCTCCCCTCCTCTCCTCTCCCCTCCTCTCCCCTCCCCCTCTGTCCCCTCACCTCCCCCTCTCTCCTTTCCCCTCCTCTCCCCTCCCCTCCCCTCCTGTCTTCTCCTCTCCTCTCCTTTCCTCTACCCTCCCCTCCCCTCCCCCTGTCTCCTCTCCTCTCCCCTCCCCTCATCTCCCTTCCTCTCCTCTCCCCTCTCCTCCTCTCCCCTCCCCTCCCCTCCCCTCCTCTCCTCTCCCCTCCTCTCCCCTCCCCTCCCCCCCTCTCCCCTCCTCTCCTCTGCCCTCCCCTTGTCTCCTTTCCCTCCTCCTCTCCCTCCTCTCCCTCCTCTCCTCTCCTCTCCCCTCCCCTTGTCTCCTTTGCCCTCCTCTCCTCTCCCCTCCTCTCCCCTCCCCTCTCCCTCTCTCCCCTCACTCTCCCCCTCCCCTCTTCTCCTCTCCCCTCCCCTCTCCCTCTCTCCCCTCACTCTCCCCTCTTCTCCTCTCCCCTCCCCTCTCCCTCTCTCCCCTCACTCTCCCCTCCCCTCTTCTCCTCTCCCCTCCCCTCTGCCTCTCTCCCCTCACTCTCCCCTCCTCTCCCCTCCTCTCCTCTCCTCACCGCTCCCCTCCCCCTCTCTCCTCTCCCCACCCATCTGTAACCTCCTCCAGCCGTACAACCCTCGAAGAACTCTTCCTTCCTCCAGTTCTGGCCTGTTGCACTTCCCCCCACTCACTTTCTCCAACATTGGCGGCCGCGCCTTCAGCCATCTCGGTCCTAATCTCTGGAATTCCCTCCCAAAACTTCTCCACCTCGCTCTCCTTCTTCAAGACCCTCCTTAAAACTCCCCTCTTTGAGCAAACCTTTCGTCGCCCCTCCTAATATCTCCGTGGGCGACCTGTGCCTTTTATCACTGAGGCCTCTAGGAAGCTCCTCGGGTCAATTTCCTCTGTTACAGGAGCTTTTCCTGCTGCTGTTCTTGTCGTTGTCGTCCCTCCTTCACTCTTCAGCCAGGGTGGGCATCACATCGGTGCCCATGCTTCTATGAAATGAAAAGCCAGCAGCAGCTGTGGGATGTCCGGCAAGGCTCCGTGCCCTTGGGAGGGGCTGGGTGGGTCTCGGGTTAGCCGGGGGGGAGGAGGCGCGAGAAAGGAAAACAAAAATGGGTTTACTCACCGAGGGAGAGTTGCAGAAGGATCAGGCGGAGAGCAGAGGCCATTGCGGCTCCTCACCTCTCTCTGTGGGTCTGGAGGAAGCTTCACTGGTCTCAGGCTGATGAGACGGGCTTTGCGACACGCTCATTATTGCTGAGCCATTAGTTCTGCTTTTCTCCTTCCTTGTTCTCTGATCCGACATCCGTCTCTAGTTAGGAAACCATCTCTTTCAATCAACAACATCCTAATTTCTCAGATCAGGGCTCTGACCTTCCAATGCTTGCCCCCTCCAAGGCAGCAGATATAAATAGAAACATAGAAACACAGAAAAATAGGAGCAGGAGTAGGCCATTCGGCCCTTCGAGCCTGCTCCGCCATTCAATATGATCATGGCTGATCCTCTATCTCAACACCATATTCCCGCTCTCTCCCCATACCCCTTGATGCCTTTTGTGTCTAGAAATCTATCGATCTCCTTCTTAAATATATTCAGTGACTTGGCCTCCACAGCCTTCTGTGGTAGAGAATTCCACAGGTTCACCACCCTCTGAGTGAAGACATTTCTCCTCATCTCAGTCCTAAATGTCCTACCCCGTATCCTGAGACTGTGACCCCTCGTTCTAGACCCCCCCAGCCAGGGGAAACATCCTCCCTGCATCCAGTCTGTCTAGCCCTGTCAGAATTTTATACGTTTCAATGAGATCCCCTCTCATTCTTCTAAACTCTAGTGAATACAGGCCTAGTCGACCCAATAAGGACAGAAGAACATAAGAAATAGGAGCAGGAGTAGGCCAATTGGCCCCTCGAGCCTGCTCCGCCATTCAATAAGATCATGGCTGATCTGATCCTAACCGCCAATCTACTATCACAGAACCATCTCCTGAACCTAACAGAATTGGACACACGAAATAGGAGCAGGATCAGGCTACACGGCCCCTGGGCCCGCTCCGCTACCCACAGGGCCATGACCGATCCGAACCTAGACTCATGTCCAAATTCCTGCCCGCTCCCCGTAACCCTTAATTCCCTTTACTTCTAGGAAACTGTCTATTGCTGTTTTAAATTTATGTAATGATGTAGCTTCTACAGCTTTTTGGGGCAGCATATTCCATGGACCTACCACCCTCTGAGTGAAGTAGTTCCTTCTCATCTCAGTTTTGAAAGAGCAGCCCCTTATTCTAAGACTATGCCCCCTAGTTCTAGTTTCACCCATCATCGGGAACATCCTCCCCGCATCCACCCGATCCAACCCCTTCACAATCTTATATGTTTCAATAAGATCGCCTCTCATTCTTCTGAACTCCAATGAGTAGAGTCCCAATCTACCCAACCTCTCCTCATATGTCCATCCCCTCATCCTCGGGATCAACCGAGTGAACCTTCTTTGTACTGACTCGAGAGCAAGTATGTCTTTTCTTAAGTATGGACACCAAAACTGTATGCAGTATTCCAGGTGCGGTCTCACCAATACCTTGTACAACTGAAGCAATACCTCCCTATTTTTATATTCTATCCCCCTAGCAATGAAAGCCAACATTCCATTGGCCTTCTTAATCACTTGCTGCACCTGCATACTAACCTTTTGAGTTTCGTGCACCAGGACCCCCAGATCCCTTTGTACTTCAGTACTTTCCAGTTTCTTGCCATTTAGATAATAACTTGCTCTACTATTTTTCCTGCCAAAGTGCATAACCTCACATTTTCCAGTATTGTATTCCATCTGCCAAATCTCTGCCCACTTACTTAGCCTGTCTATGTCCCCTTGCAGATTTTTTATGTCCTCCTCACTCACTAGTTTCCCTCCCATCTTAGTATCTCTCCTCATACCACCCATTGCTCCACCCCGGCCAAGGGGTAAGTCTAATGGCAAGGGCTGGGCAACTCTGCCCGCAGTGCCAGTCCGAGCTGGTCAAACCCCATCCAACCCCGCCTCCCCCCTCCCCAACGAGCTCCGCCATTGGTTAATCTGCACGCCAATCACGAGCGGCTCCTCCCTCTCTGGCGGCCCCTGCGCTGTAAACAACGTCCGGCGTTCCAATCTTCCGCGGCGTTGCTCTTTAACGGACCGATCCCGGGGAACGCCCACAGCAGGGTCGCCAGCTCTGATTGGCCGTATTCCTGGAAGTTGCATCACACGACCTCCGACCTCCAACCGCCCCCACTCTCCTGCTATTGGCCGCTCGAAGGCCGGTCCTCGCAGCGCCCCCACCTGCCCACGGCCAATCGGAAAGTGGGACAGGCTGGTAATTATCTGACCGGATGACGCTCGTGGCAGTGCCCTGGAGATCAGTCTCCAACTCCAGGAGGGTCCAGGGCATAAGAACATAAGAACATAAGAAATAGGAGCAGGAGTCGGCCATTCGGCCCTTCGAGCCTGCTCCGCTATTCAATGAGATCATGGCTGATATCGCCATATCCCTTGATGCCCTTACTGGTCAGAAATCTATCGACTTCTGTTTTGAATATACCCAATGTCTGAGCCTCCACAGCCCTCTGGGGTAGAGAATTCCAAAGATTCACCACCCTCTGTGTGAAGAAATTTCTTCTCATCTCAGTCCTGAATGGCTTTCCCTTTATCCTGAGGCTGTGGCCCCTGGTTCTAGACTCCCCAGACAAGGGAAACATTCTCCCAGCATCCACCCTATCAATCCCTGTAATAATTTTGTATGCTTCAATGAGATCCCCTCTCATTGTTCTGAAATCAAGAGAATACAGGCCTAGCTTACTCAATCTCTTCTCATACGACAGTCCCGCCATCCCAGGAATCAGTCTGGTGAACCTTCGTTGCACTCCCTCTATGGCAAGTATATCCTTCCTTAGGTAAGGAGACCAAAACTGCACACAGTACTCCAGGTGTGGTCTCACCAAGGCCCTGTATAACTGTAGTAAGACATCCTTGCTGCTGGACTCAAATCCTCTTGCAATGAAGGCCAACATATCATTTGCCTTCCTAACTGCTTGCTGCACCTGCATGTTTGCTTTCAGTCACTGGTGTACAAGGACACCCAGGTCCCTCTGCACATCAACATTTCCCAAATCCGGGTGCAGCCAAGGAGAAGTAGGGTAAAAAGATGGCGGAATGGTAGACGCGAACGAGTTACGCCCGTCACTCCATGGGGCGAGAGTTTGCGCCAGAATTATCAGCACGGAAGAAGTTATATCGGCCGAACCAGGGCAAAAGATCGAGGAATTTAAAACGCAAGTTCCGCTGTGAGTCATGTTGGATAGGCTAGACGGGGAAAGGCTGTTCCCACTAGTTGATGGTACAAGGACTAGGGGACACATTTAAGGTTTTGGGCTAGAGATACAGGGGGGACGTGAGGAAAAACTTTTATACGCAGCGAGTGGTGAGGACCCGGAACTCGCTGCCGACGGAAGTGGTGGAAACGAAGACACTCAATGTTTTCAGGGTGAGACTGGATAGGCACTTGAGGGAAATAAACTCGCAGAGCTTCGGGGACAGAGCGAGGGAATGGGACTGACTGGATTGCTCTACAGACTCGATGGGCCGAATGGCCTCCTTCTGTGCCGTTGTGACTCTCTGACTCGTTTTCAGTGAATTAAAATCAGGTTAATCACAGGTGGAGGACGAGACACGCTTATTAAAGATGTTTCATTTTTGTGATAACCCATGTTCAGCTGTATTAATAAAACGACAGCATCTTACCACTCTCCAACACGGCAATCAATGTTCTTCAATGCGAGGGAATAAAAATAAACAAATTTGTTGCATTACTTTGCCCGATTGCGCTGGTTTGTGGAAGATTTGTGATTATGCAAATGAATTTGGGTGGAAACATGAACCGTCAATCCATTTCGGAAAACCAGCGCCGTTTCTAGCGTAAATGGCGCCCAGTTTCCCGATTCCCGAAGCAGAAACTCTACCCCATTATTCCCAAGTATCTGCCACCTTCTAAGTCCCTCCATTAAACCCTCCGCCCGACCCTGTCAAGGCACAAGTCAGGAGTGTGATGAAATACTCTGCACTTGCCTGGATGAGTGCAGCTCCAACAGCACTCAAGAAGCTCGACACCATCCAGGACAAAGCAGCCCACTTGATTGGCACCCCATCCACCACCTTAAACATTCACTCCCTCCACCACCGGTGTACCGTGGCTGCAGTGTGTACCATCTACAAGATGCACTGCAGCAACTCGCCAAGGCTTCTTCGGCAGCACCCCGTTGGCCGGGGCGGACTTCATTCGGCCGTGTCCTGATTCTCGGGCGCACAGCCACCCGTGGCCGCGCACACGACTCCAGCGCAAGTCAGCTGACCGGCGCTGAATTCAAGCCACAGGCCCCCCCCCCCACCCCCCACCCTCCCCCGCTGCTACAGAAATCGCACACCTTTACGAGGAAAACTTAAAGGAACGCGGAGCGGGCCGGAGCAGAGTCGGCGACGGGTTCAACTGGCGTGCGGCGAGCGGGGAGGTTCGGGTTTGAGCGACTGAATTTGAGATGGAGGTTAAAAGGGAATTGAGTCAGAATTTGAGAAGGAAAACTGTGAAAGGATTCCGGGGAAACTGAAGGGAAACAGGATTTGAGACGACAGCTCCGGTTGAAGAGCTCGCACCGGCCCTGGTGGGATGGGCTGAATGGCCTCCATTGCACGGGCCCATTTACTCCAATTGTGCCTCTGAGCCGGGTCTTGTTGTCCAGCCCTGTAATTTGTGAGTTAAGCTCCTTTGCATGTCCTTTGTCAAAGTGTCATAAGAACATAAGAAATAGGAGCAGGAGTCAGCCATTCGGCCCCTCGAGCCTGCTCCGCCATTCAATAAGTTCATGGCTGATCTTCGACCTCAACTCCACTTTCCTGCCCGATCCCCATATCCCTTGATTCCCTTAATATTCAAAAATCTATCGATCTCTGTCTTGAATATACTCAGCGACTGAGCCTCCACAGCCCTCTGGGATCGAGAATTCCAAAGATTCACCGCCTTCTGAGTGAAGAAATTTCCCCTCATCTCAGTCCTAAATGGCCGACCCCTAATTCTGAGACTGTGACCCCTGGTTCTAGACTCTCCAGCCAGGGGGGAAACATCCTCCCTGTCAAGATTTTGTATGTTTTAATGAGATCACCTCTCATTCTTCTAAACTTTAGAGAATATAGGCCTAGTCTACTCAATCTCTCAAAACAATGTCGTTGGTCAGAGGGAGGGATTGAACCTATGATTTTTAATCTTTGTTAACAACACACTCTAACCATCTGAGCTAACTCACTAGCAGTGTCAATGTACACCAATGTGTCGGCCAATGAGGTGGGACTTACAACAAACAGAGAAACAGAGTCCATTTTACAACAAACAGAGTCTATTTTACAATAAACAGAGTCTATTTTACATTAAACAGAGTCTATTTTACAATAAACAGAGTCTATTTTACAGCAAACAGAGTCTATTTTACAGCAAACAGTCTATTTTACAATAAACAGAGTCTATTTTACAATAAACAGAGTCTATTTTACAGCAAACAGAGTCTATTTTACAATAAACAGAGTCTATTTTACAATAAACAGAGTCTATTTTACAATAAACAGAGTCTATTTTACAAGAAACAGAGTCTATTTTACAATAAGCAGAGTCTATTTTACAATAAACAGAGTCTATTTTACAATAAACAGAGTCTATTTTACAATAAACAGAGTCTATTTTAATGCAAACAGAGTCTATTTACTCAGAAAACAGTCTTTTTGATCTGCGCACTACAGCAAACAGTCTACAGTGTCTATTTAAAAAGCATCTCTAACAACTGCAGCAAACAGAACTCAAGCCCGAAACTGCAGCAACTTCTCCCGATAAAAGCAGGGTGATTGCAAGGTCCTTTGGTGGTTTTCTCGTGCAAATCCCGTGTAGAATGGGAGCACTGAGCTGGGGAATGCTGGGAATTAGCGATGCGGCCTTCCCGCAGCCTGGAATGGCCACGGAGGGCAGCAAAAGGATCGGATTTGAAGAGCCATTTTAAGAGCATGTCTTCAGGTGGCAATCAGGAAGTAACTAAAACTCTCAGCAGTGACGGAGGGAGTCTCGGTGTTACAGCAGGGTTAACGTAACACACCTTTGGCATTAGAAGCACAGAATTGCAGCAATTTACAGCACGGAAAGAGGCCATTCGGCCCATCGTGTCCGCGCCGGCCGACAAAGAGCGATCCACCCTGATCCCACTTTCCAGCTCTTGGTCCGTAGCCCTGCAGGTTACGGCACTTCAAGTGCATATCCAAGCAGTCTTTAAATGCGATGAGAGTTTCTGCCTCTACCAGCCTTTCAGGCAGTGAGTTCCAGACCAAAATTGTACAAAATACTCCAGGTGTGGTCTCACCAAGGCATTGTATAATTGGAGTAAGACTTCTTTACTCCTGTACTCAAATCCTCTTGTAATGAAGGCCAGCATACCCTTTGCCTTCCTAATGGCTTGCTGCAATCCTGGAGGTGTTGGTAAACCTAGGCAGGCAGAGACGGGCGGTAGGGCATTGCCTCGGGGATGGACGGAGATAGGGGTCCGCCCGCAACCTGCCGGCCTTCCAGAGCGAGTGGCTGCCCGCGAGTGGGTGGAGTGGGGGGTGGCAGACTGGCGGGCACTCCGCGGTCCGGGACTGGCACGCCGAGGGAGCGCACTAGAGTTGGCACGGACGCAGCAAAGGCCCAGTGGGGAAGCTCCGCGTTTATTAAATCCCCCCCCTCCCGCCATCGCGCGCCGAGGGGCGGAAACACCAGCAATCCCCCCGAAGGCTGAATGCTTAGAAGCGGATTAATTTAAGGGGAACAAAAGCCCTGCAAACGATGCACCCCGATATAACTTTCCACTGAAATACAAAAAGGTGCATCAAGAAATCTGCCTGTAATCAGCAAACACAGTGGACTGAAAGTAGCCTGTGGGAAGAGCAACAATAAAAGCACGGACTCTACTTGAATTCATGCACCTTCGAGGGCCATGAGCTTATAAGGTCTGATCGTTCTTTGGATTGTATTTGTAGATATGTTTGTGCCGATTATGAATACATTTATTTATGAACATAAAAAGAAACAGTTCCATACGTTACCATGACTGCAAATCATTGCTAAACAATAAGTACAGTCGAAGTGATGAGATTAGACCATGTAATTAGAAACTGGATCCTGGTCCTGATCTGCAGAGATAACACCAGGATATTCTACATAGACTGATTGTACCAGTCTCTCTTAGAGAGGGCGTGGGATATCAGGGAGTGTTACAGTGAGCGGTGTGTTATACAGGGGCTGTTAATATGGGTCTGTATTAGACAGAGAGTGTGATATCAGGGAGTGTTACAGTGAGGGGTGTGTTTTACAGGGGCTGTTGATATGGGGCTGTTGATATGGGTCTGTATTGAATAGTGAGTGTGATATCAGGGAGTGTTACAGTGAGGGGTGTGTTCTTCAGGGGCTGTTGATATCGGTCTGTATTAGAGAGAGAGTGTGATATCAGGGAGTGTTACAGTGAGCGGAGTGTTATGCAGGGGCTGTTGATATGGGTCTGTATTGAATAGTGAGTGTGATATCAGGGAGTGTTACAGTGAGGGGTGTGTTTTACAGGGGGTCTGTTTTAGAGGGGACCCTAAGTTTGATCGAATCCTTCTTTTGTAAATGGGGTGGGTTTGAGTTGTGGTTGGATGTCCATTTTACACCCGCCCAATTTCTGGCTCCAGTCACTGGGAACGGTTCGGTTAAAGTTGTGTCTGCAATGTGTGGTCTGTCGAGGGTCTCACCCTGCTGTGTGATGTTGAGCGATCCTGTGTTTTTGTAGGGCTCAGCTCAACAGTAAATACGGCCGTGCCATTGGTTCTCCGATTCCTTGGGGTGATTTCAGGCTGATACCCTTGTCTGTTGTTTGCTCTCCTCCCTCAACCTTCCATTGGGAGAATCTGCAAGTGATGACACAGTTTATAGAATGAAATTTCAGTCAGAAGAAGAGACAATGAGCAGGAACTGCGATAGTGCAGCAGGGTGGACACACAGTTCCTTTTTTAATTCATTTGTGGGATGTGGGCGTCGCTGGCAAGGTCAGCATTTATTGCCCATCCCTAATTGCCCTTGAGAAGGTGGTGGTGAGCCGCCTTCTTGAACCGCTGCAGTCCGTGTGTTATTGCTGTTACCTGCCACTTATCGGCCCAAGTCTGATTGTTGTCCCGGTCTTGTTGCATGCGGGCATGGACTGCTTCATTATCTGAGGAGTTGCGAATGGCGCTGAACACTGTGCAGCCTTCGGCGAACATCCCCATTTCTGACACTCTGTTGGAGGGAAGGTCATTGATGAAGCACCTGAAGATGGTTGGGCCTACGACACTGCCCTGAGGAACTCCTGCAGCGATTCACCAGACTGATACCTGGGATGGCAGGAATGATGTATGAAGAGAGATTGGGTCGATTGTGCTTGTATTCGCTGGAGTTTAGAAGAATGAGAGGGGATCTCATTGAAACTTATAAAGTTCCAACAGGACTAGACAGACTAGATGCAGGAAGGATGTTCCCGATGGCGGGGGAGTCCAGAACCAGGGGTCACAGTCTTAGGATAAGGGGTAAGCCATTTAGGACTGATATGAGGAGGAATTTCTTCACCCAGAGAGTGGTGAACCTGTGGAATTCTCTAACACAGAAGGCAGTTGAGGCCAATTCATTAAATATATTCATGAATGAGTTGATATATTTCTTAAGGCTAAAGGGATCAAGGGATATGGGGAGAAGGCAGGGACAGGGTACTGAATTTGGATGATCAACCATGATCTCATTGAATGGCGGAGCAGGCTCGAGGGGCTGAATGGCCTTCTCCTGCTCCTATCTTCTATGTTTCTATGTTTCGATGTCTTGGGCCTGTGATGATTGTCCTCCAACAACCACAACCATCTTCCTTTGTGCCAGGTATGACTCCAGCCAGTGGAGAGTTTTACCCCCACTTCCCATTGACTTCAGTTTTACCAGGGCTCCTTGATGCCACACTCGGTCAAATGCTGCCTTGATGTCAAGGGCAGTCACTCGCGCCTCACCTCTGGAATTCAGCTCCTTTGTCCATGTTTGGACGGAGGCTGTAATGCGGTCTGGAGCTGAGTCACACAGAGACTTCGATCGTAGAGCAGAGTGGGGCACTGGTTTTATTCAGTGACACTGGGGGAGAAATTCAGATGGTTAGTGCCTCCCGTTAGCGCCTGGCGGGGGCGCCAATGGGTCACTGATGCAGTAGCGCCGGGGCGAGGCGAATGCAGCACCGCACGCCAAATCCGTCCCTACCCCCCCCGGCATGTATCACTGCCGCTAACAGTTACCGCCGGGGACTTCAACGCCAGGCAGATCGTGATGTCAGTGTCACTGGGCGCCCGATCCACCAAATTCATCTCTGCCCCCTGCCTTAGCGCCTCGGAACGATAAAAGACTTGCATTTATATAGCGCCTTTCACAACCACCGGACCTCTCAAAGCGCTTTACAGTCAATGTTGTAATGTAGGAAACGTGGCAACCAGTTTGCGCACAGCAAGCTCCCACAAACAGCAATGTGATAATGACCAGATAAGCTGTTTTTGTTAGGTTGGTTGAGGGATAAATATTGGCCGGGACACCGGGGAGAACTCCCCTGCTCTTCTTTGAAATAGTGCCGTGGTTTTTTTCACATCCACCTGAGATGAGAGAGCAGACGGGGCCTCGGTTTAACGTCTCATCCAAAAGACGGCACCTCCGACAGTGCAGCACTCCCTCAGCACTGCACTGGAGTGTCAGCCTAGATTTATGTGCTGAAGTCTCTGGCATGGGACTTGGACCCACAACCTTCTGACTCATGAGACGAGGGTGCTGCCCACTGAGACACAGCTGACACAGTGACAGGGAGAGGAGGCATGAAGCAGGTGGATGCTGGCTCCAGGGGCGGGACTTCAAGGGATCATGAGCAATGAGTCAGGTTAGTGCGGTTTCACTGCTTCCTTGTCAGTTTGACATTGTGCAACAGTTTAATTCGGTCATTTAAAGGTTCTTTAGTTTCCGGAGTGTTGTGGCAACTAAAAATTAGTCACATTTATTCTGACAACATATCAAAGTGCTACACTTGGTTACATTACTGGGGGCTGTACTGGCTGTCGACCTCGCCCGCCAGGATCTATGGCAGAGGGAGCGGAGGCAGCGAGAAAGACTGGAACATGTGGCCAGAGGGAGGAGGAGGGCCATCGGGGCTCTCAACAGGAGGCCTTACTCTCCGAGGGTATTCCGAGAGCACTTCTCCTACCTTCAATGAAGCGAGGAGCAGTGTATTCGACGGTTCCGCCCCAACAAGGTGGTGGTCACACAACTCTGCCACCTCCTCCAAACAGGCCTCCAGCATCACACCTGGATGACTTACACACAGCTCCCTTTTCCTCACCACATGCCCATCATGCCATCCCTCTGTCATGCCGCATCTTCCTGGACGCAAAGTTGAAATGAGAGAGACCACAAAATATTGCAAACTCCATGAATAAATTTATGCATAAGCATATCACACATATCACAATCATTCCAACAACTAATGACCATGGCGCCTGCCACAGTTGAATAGCTGTCACTGTGTGCAAGGCGTGAGATGTGGGTGTGAGTGTTGGTCGGTAGAGATTGTGGGTGTGTGAGTGCTGGGGTTCTGGTGCTTTGGGCAGTGTGTAAAGCTTGTGCTACAGATGGTGGTATGTAGCATTTGGTGAAGCATTCAAACAGCCCGACCACCCGACTGAGGTGGATCTGCCATAAGCACACCTGCTTCAGTCCTCCGGCTCCTTCTCCTTGCTGAGGCAGCTGCACAGCCAGCATTGCTGAGAATGAGCTGCTGCAGCATCAATGAACCTCCCCTTTAAGTACTAGGAAAAGCCTGTGGCGATGCTGAGCTGCGATTAGACTGCACCCGATATTGGTCAGCACTTTGAGTTTAACGTCACTGAGCTAGGTCATTAGCGCTTGATTTAGCGACCCAATCATGTCTTTCAGTAATGAGACAGAATTTTGCGTGCAGTCTGAATCATTGGGCACTAAATCTCAAACTTTTCTAAAGTTAGCGCCCATTTCTGGGCTAGAATGAATTTCACCCCTCACCAGCTGTGTTTTAAAATAAACACTAAATAACACAATGCTGCAAATATCGATGATGTCAGAGAACTCAGATTACCCGTAACTTCCTTCCTCTTCATCAGATAGATTCCAATGAGCCAAACACTGGCCAGCATTCCGAGTGCCAGCACCGCTCTGATGATTAGGATTGCTCCCTGACCCAGTTTGTCGTCTTCCAGGTGAGATCACAGTCACAGCGGATGTCAACTGGGCTGTTGTGGGCTGCCGTCTCCTCTCTGTGAAAGACAAGAATCAAGAGCAGTGATGTGGAACAAGAACTGGGAACAAAACCCGGGAGAAGAGCGAGTCTGCTCCAAACACGAGGAACACGCTCAGTGTGACAGACGCTGGATAGACAGGAGTGTCAGTGTGACAGACCCTGGACAGACAGGAGTGTCAGTGTGACAGACCCTGGAAAGAGAGGAATGTCAGTGTGACAGACCCTGGACAGACAGGAGTGTCAGTGTGACAGACCGTGGACAGACAGGAGTGTCAGTGTGACAGACCCGGGCAGACAGGAGTGTCAGTGTGACAGACCCTGGACAGACAGGAGTGTCAGTGTGACAGACCCTGGGCAGACAGGAATGTCAGTGTGACAGACCCTGGGCAGACAGGAGTGTCAGTGTGACAGACCCTGGACAGAGAGGAGTGTCAGTGTGACAGACCCTGGACAGACAGGAGTGTCAGTGTGACAGACCCTGGACAGACAGGAGTGTCAGTGTGACAGACCCTGGACAGACAGAAGAGTCAGTGTGACAGACCCTGGATAGACAGGAGTGTCAGTGTGACAGACCCTGGGCAGACAGGAGTGTCAGTGAGACAGACCCTGGGCAGACAGGAGTGTCAGTGAGACAGACCCTGGGCAGACAGGAGTGTCAGTGTGACAGACCCTGGACAGACAGGAGTGTCAGTGAGACAGACCCTGGGCAGACAGGAGTGTCAGTGAGACAGACCCTGGACAGACAGGAGTGTCAGTGAGACAGACCCTGGGCAGACAGGAGTGTGTTTGTGACAGACCCTGGACAGACAGGAGTGTCAGTGTGACACACCCTGGGCAGACAGGTGTGTCAGTGAGACAGACCCTGGACAGACAGGAGTGTCAGTGAGACAGACCCTGGACAGACAGGAGTGTCAGTGTGACAGACCCTGGACAGACAGGGGTGTCAGTGTCAGAAAGTGTTCTCGGGTCTGGTAGTGAGTGTGTCCGGACTCAGCAACAAGTCAGAGGTGTGAACTGTGAAATGTAAGGTGTGTTTACCTCGTACAGTGAGGAGGGTCCCAGGGATGTTTTGCCAAATCTTCTCTGTTGGTCCCGATGTTTCCACACGGCAGTAATATCTCCTCGAGTCACTTTGCTTCAGGTGATGAATGCGGATGGAGCCGGTCTTCGATTGACGAGGGAAGCCCCAGAATTCGATCCGGCCTCGGTAATCAGGATGACTGTAGCTGCCCGATGTGTTGTATATAAATTCTCCGTGAAATTCATTTCTTCTCCAAGAAATGTCAATCTGAGTGGGTCTGTAGTTTTGCGGGTAGGTGAATGAGCAGCGGAGAGTGATCGACTGACCTTCCTCAGCCTGCAGCTCCACAGGCTGGGTCACACTGAAACCATTTCCATTGATCAAACCTGAGGGACAGGAAAACAGCAAAAGATTAGACAGGAATGGCGAATAGCAACTCATCCAATAGACAACCACCCCATAATATCCTCAGTAACACAGAAATCCCGCATCCTAAATAGCAGCCTGTGGCTATCTGTTATTTTATATATAAACCATCCGAACCCCTCGATTAGATTCCAGCCTGTAACTCACTCCCGGGTATCTGTTATTCTATATATAAACCATCCGAACCCCTCGATTAGATTCCAGCCTGTAACTCACTCCCGGGTATCCGTTATTCTATATATAAACCCCCCGAACCCCCCGATTAGATTCCAGCCTGTAACTCACTCCCGGGTATCCGTTATTCTATATATAAACCACCCGAACCCCTGGATTACATTTCAACCTGTAACTCACTCCCGGGTATCCGTTATTCTATATATAAAACCCCCGAACCCCCCGATTAGTTTCCAGCCTGTAACTCACTCCCGGGTTTCTGTTATTCTATATATAAACCCCCCGAACCCCTTGATAAGATTCCAGCCTGCAACTCACTCCCGGGTATCTGTTATTCTATATATAAACCCCCCTGAACCCCCTGATTAGATTCCAGCCTGTAAGTCACTCCCGGGTATCTGTTATTCTATATATAAATCCCCCGAAACTCTCGATTAAATTCCAGCCTGTAACTCACTCCCGGGTATCTGTTATTCTATATATAAACCCCCGAACCCCCCGATTAGATTCCAGCCTGTAACTCAGTCCCGGGTATCCGTTATTCCAAATATAAACCCACGAACCCCTCGATTAGATTCCAGCCTGTAACTCACTCCCGTGTATCTGTTATTCTATATATAAACTCCCCGAATGCCCCGATTAGATTCCAGCCTGTAACTCACTCCAGGGTATCTGTTATTTAATATATAAACCCCCCGAACCCCTCGATTAGATTCCAGCCTGTAACTCACTCCTGGGTATCTGTTAATCTATAGAAAAAACGCCCAAACCCCTCGATTAGATTCCAGCCTGTTACTCACTCCCGGGTATCTGTTATTCTATATATAAACCCCCCGAACCCCTCGATTAGATTCCAGCCTGTAACTCACTCGCAGGTATCTGTTATTCTATATCTAAACTACCTGAACCCCCTCGATTAGATTCCAGCCTGTAACTCTCTCCCGGGTATATGCTATTCTATATATAAACCCCCCGAACCCCTCGATTAGATTCCAGCCAGTAACTCACTCCCGGGTATCTGTTATTCTATATATAAACCCCCCGAACCCCTCGATTAGATTCCAGCCTGTAACTCAATCCCGGGTATCTGTTATTCTATATATAAACCCCCTGAACCCCTCGATTAGATTCCAGCCAGTAACTCACTCCCGGGTATCTGTTATTCTATATATAAACCCCCCGAACCCCTCGATTAGATTCCAGCCTGTAACTCACTCCCGGGTATCTGTTATTCTATATATAAACCCCCGAACCCCTCGATTAGATTCCAGCCTGCAACTCACTCCTGGGTATCTGTTATTTTATATATAAACCCCCGAACCCCTCGATTAGATTCCAGCCTGTAACTCACTCCCAGGTCTCTGTTATTCTATATATAAACCCCACTGAACCCCCCGATTAGATTCCAGCCTGTAAGTCACTCCCGGGTATCTGTTATTCTATATATAAACCCCCCTGAACCCCCCGATTAGATTCCAGCCTGTAACTCACTCCCAGGTATCTGTTATTCTATATATAAACCCCCGAACCCCTCGATTAGATTCCAACCTGCAACTCACTCCTGGGTATCTGTTATTTTATATATAAACCCCCGAACCCCTCGATTAGATTCTAGCCTGTAACTCAGTCCCAGGTATCAGTTATTCTATATATAAACCCCCCGAACCTCTCGATTAGATTCCAGCCTGTAACTCACTCGCGGGTATCTGTTATTCTATATATAAATCCCCCCAAACACCTCGATTAGATTCCATCCTGTAACTCACTCCCGGGGATCTGTTATTCTATATATAAACCTCCCGAACACCTCGATTAGATTCCAGCCTGTAACTCACTCCCGGGTATCTGTTATTCTATATATAAACCCCCCGAAAACCCTCGATTAGATTCCAGCCTGTAACTCACTCCTGGGTATCTGTTATTCTATATATAAACCCCCCTAAACCCCTCGATTAGATTCCAGCCTGTAACTCACTCCCGGGTATCTGTTATTCGATATATAAACCCCCCGAACCCCTCGATTAGATTCCAGCCTGTAACTCACTCCCGGGTATCCGTTATTCTATATATAAATCCCCCGAACCCCTCGATTAGATTCCAGCCTGTAACTCACTCCCGGGTATCTTTTATTTTTTATATAAACCCCCGAACCCCCCGATTAGATTCCAGCCTGTAACTCACTCCCGGGTATCCGTTATTCTATATATAAATCCCCCGAACCCCTCGATTAGATTCCAGCCTGTAACTCACTCCCGGGTATCCGTTATTCTATATATAAATCCCCCGAACCCCTCGATTAGATTCCAGCCTGTAACTCACTCCTGGGTATCTGTTATTCTATATATAAACCCCCCTAAACCCCTCGATTAGATTCCAGCCTGTAACTCACTCCCGGGTATCTGTTATTCGATATATAAACCCCCCGAACCCCTCGATTAGATTCCAGCCTGTAACTCACTCCCGGGTATCTTTTATTTTTTATATAAACCCCCGAACCCCCCGATTAGATTCCAGCCTGTAACTCACTCCCGGGTATCCGTTATTCTATATATAAATCCCCCGAACCCCTCGATTAGATTCCAGCCTGTAACTCACTCCCGGGTATCCGTTATTCTATATATAAATCCCCCGAACCCCTCGATTAGATTCCAGCCTGTAACTCACTCCCGGGTATCTGTTATTCTATATATAAACCTCCCGAACCCCTCGATTAGATTCCAGCCTGTAACTCACTCCCGGGTATCCGTTATTCTATATATAAACCCCCCGAACCCCTCGATTAGATTCCAGCCTGTAACTCACTCCCGGGTATCCGCTATTCTATATATAAACCTCCCGAACACCTCGATTAGATTCCAGCCTGTAACTCACTCCCGGGTATCTGTTATTCTATATATAAACCCCCCCGAACCCCTCGATTAGATTCCAGCCAGTAACTCACTCCCGGGTATCTTTTATTTTTATATA
>JASTWF010002202.1:0-35297 GCA_030390025.1 Squalus acanthias
TCATTTGGCCCCTCGAGCCTGCTCCGCCATTCAATAAGATCATGGCTGATCTGATCTTGGCCTCAACTCCACTTCCCTGCCCACTTCCCATAACCCTTGACTGCCTTACCTTTCAAAAATCTGTCTATCTCCACCTTAAATATATTCAATGACCCAGCCTCCACAGCTCTCTGGGGAAGAGAATTCCAAAGATTCACGACCCTCTGAGAGAAGAAATTCCTCATTTCCGATTTAAAAGGGTGCCCCCTTATTCTGAAATTATTTCTAGATTCCCCCACGAGGGGAAACATCCTCTCTGCATCTACCTGTCAAGCCCCTTCAGAATCTTATGTTTCGATAAGATCCCCTCTCACTCTTCTAAACTCCAATGAGTATAGGCCCAACTGCTCAACCTTTCTTCATAAGACAACCCCTTCATCTCCGGAATCAACCTCGTGAACCTTCTCTGAACTGCCTCCAATGCAAGTATATCCTTCCTTAAATAAGGAGACCAAAACTGTACGCAGCACTCCAGGTGTGGTCTCACCAGCGCCCTGGACAGTTGCAACAGGACTTCCCTACTTTTATACTCCATCCCCCTTTGCAATAAAGGCCAACATTCCATTTGCCTTCCTAATTACTTGCTGTACCTGCATGCTAACTTTTTGTGTTTCATGTACAAGGACCCCCAGATCCTTCTGTACTGCAGCATTTTGTAATCTCTCCCCATTTAAATAATAATTTGCTTTTTTATTTTTCCTACCAAAGTGGATAACCTCGTATTTTCCCACATTAAACTCCATCTGCCAGATTTTTGCCCACTCACTTAGCCTGTCTATGTCCCTTTGGAGATTCTTTGCGTCCTCCACACAATTTGCTTTCCCACCTATCTTTGTATCATCAGCAAATTTGGCTACATCATCTTAGCTACAAGGACAGGTTGGAGAAGCTGGATTTGTTTTCATTAGAGCAAAGGAGGTTGAGGGGTGATTTGATAGAGGTGTACAAGATTATGACGGGTTTGGATAGGCTAGACAGGGAAAGGCTATTCCCACTAGTTGATGGTACAAGGACTAGGGGACACAGATTTAAGGTTTTGGGCAAGAGATACAGGGGGGGGGGGATGTGAGGAAAAACTTTTTTACGCAGCGAGTGGTGATGACCTGGAACTCGCTGCCGACGGAAGTGGTGGAAGCGGAGACTGGATAGGCACTTGAGGGAAATAAACTTGCAGGGCTACGGGGATAGAGCGGGGGAATGGGACTGACTGGATAGCTCTACAGAGAGCCGGCACGGACTCGATGGGCCGAGTGGCCTCCTTCTGTCCCGATATGACTCCTCTAATTCTGGCCCTCTTGAGCATCCCTGATCTTAATCGCTCCACCATTGGTGGCCGTGCCTTCTGTTGCCTGGGCCCTAAGCCCTGGAATTCCCCGCCTAAACCTCTCTGCCTCGCTACCTCTCTCTCCTCCTTTTAGATGCCCCTTAAAACCGACCTCTCTGACCAAGCTTTTGGTCACCTGTCCTAATATCTCCTCGTGGCTCGGTGTCAGATTTAGTTTGATAATCGCTCCTGTGAAGCGCCCTGGGACGTTTTACTACGTTAAAGGCGCTGTATAAATACAAGTTGTTGTTCCTTTTATGATGCACGGTGGGCAGGACACTGGGGAGAGCTGTCGGTCCCTCGCTGCCCGCAGACTGTGTTAGCGGCTCCCCTCGATTGTAGGGGTCTGTACATCCCTCACAGGCGGCTCTTACATTCGGTGTTTATTTAAATACAACAGAGAGCAGCAAAGGGGACGGGAGGCGGCGCGGGGGGACGGGAGGCGGCGCGGGGGGACGGGAGACGGCGCGGGGGGACGGGAGACGGCGCGGGGGGACGGGAGGACGGCGCGGGGGGACGGGAGACGGCGCGCGGGGACGGGAGACGGCGCGCGGGGACGGGAGACGGCGCGGGGGGACGGGAGACGGCGCGGGGGGACGGGAGACGGCGCGCGGGGACGGGAGACGGCGCGCGGGGACGGGAGACGGCGCGCGGGGACGGGAGACAGGAGACAGTACATCTCTTGCACTGAGCACGAGAGATTAACTTCCTCATTGTCAAGGGGCTAAATATGGGCAACAGAGCTAACCACAGACCCAGAGAACGCGAGAGGAAAGGAATGTTCCTCCTGGACAGGCACAGCCGAGCCCTGCAGTTTCACTTCCCCTTCTCCGCAGAGTTCAGTTACCACAGCTGGTGGCGACAGGAGTGCAGTCATTAATGGCGCCTCATCACCTTGCATGACTCTGCTTCCTAACCTGCAACTAGTCTCATCCTCGTTTTCAAATCCCTCAATGGCCTCGCCCCTCCCTCCCTGTCTCGGTAACCTCCTCCAGCCCGACCACCCTCCGGGATCTCTGCGCTCCTCCAACTCTGGCCTCTTGTCCATCCCTGGCCTCTTGTCCATCCCCCACTCCCTTCGCTCCACCATTGACGGCCGTGCCTTCAGCTGCCTGGACCCTAAACTCTGCAATTCCTCCCTAAACCTCTCCGACTCGCCACTTCTCCCTCCTCCGTCAAAGACCCGTAAAACCTCCCTCTCTGACCAAGCGTTCACTCGCACTCCGAATATCTCTCCCGTGGCTCGGTCTCAAATTCTATCTGATAATCCTCCCGTGAAGCACCTTGCGACATTTTACCATGTTAAAGGTGCTATAAATAGCTATAAATAGAGGTCTTCAAGATTATGAAAGGGTTTGATGGGGTGGACGTAGAGAAGATGTTTCCACTTGTGAAGGAGACCAGAACTAGGGGCCATCAATATAAGATAGTCACTAATAAATCCAATAGTGAATTCAGGAGACACTTCTTAACCCAGAGAGTGGTGAGAATGTGGAACTCGCTACCACAGGGAGTGGTTGAGGCGAATAGCAGAGATACATTTAAGGGGAAGTTAGACAAACACACGAGGGAGAAAGGATTAGAAGGATATGTTGATTGGGTGAGATGACGAGAGGTGGGAGGAGGCTGGTGTGGAGCATAAACACCGGCACAGACCAGTTGGGCCGAATGGCCTGTTTCTGTGCTGTAGATTCTGTGTAAGTAGTTGCTGCTGTTGCTCCTGATTGGAAATGCATGTATGGGTGTCGGGGGAGATCAGGACTGGGCTTGGCTGTGTCCAATGTGCCATCCTTTCTCTGTGGGGTGGGAACATGAGAACTGATTGGCCCCCATTAGAACGATGATAGAAAGACTTGCATTTATATAGCGCCTTTCACATTGTCAAGACGTCTCAAAGCGATTTACAGTCAGTTAAGTACTTTGAAGTGCAGTCACGAATTGTAATGCCCCTCCGACAGTGCAGCGCTCCCTCAGTACTGCCCCTCCGACAGTGCAGTGCTCCCTCAGTACCGCCCCTCCGACAGTGCAGCGCTCCCTCAGTACTGCCCCTCCAACAGTGCAGCACCCCCTCAGTACTGCCCCTCCGACAGTGCAGCACTCCTCAGTACTGCCCCTCCGACAGTGCAGCGCTCCCTCTGTACTGCCCCTCCGACAGTGCAGCGCTCCCTCAGTACTGCCCCTCCGACAGTGCAGCATCCCCTCAGTACTGCCCCTCCGACAGTGCAGCACCCCCTCAGTACTGCCCCTCCGACAGTGCAGCGCTCCCTCAGTACTGCCCCTCCGACAGTGCAACACTCCCTCAGTACTGCCCCTCCGACAGTGCAGCGCTCCCTCAGTACTGCCCCTCCGACAGTGCTGCACTCCTTCAGTACTGCCCCTCCGACAGTGCAGCGCTCCCTCAGTACTGCCCCTCCGACAGTGCGGCACTCCCTCAGTACTGCCCCTCCGACAGTGCAGCGCTCCCTCAGTACTGCCCCTCCGACAGTGCAGCGCTCCCTCAGTACTGACCCTCCGACAGTGCGGCACTCCCTCAGTACTGCCCCTCCAACAGTGCAGCGCTCCCTCAGTACTGCCCCTCCGACAGTGTTGCGCTCCCTCAGTACTGACCCTCCGACAGTGCTGCACTCCTTCAGTACTGCACTGGGAGTGTGAGCCCGGATTATGCGCTCAAGTCTCTGGAGTGGGACTTGAACCCACGACCTTCTGACTCAGAGGCGAGAGAGAGATTACTGCCCACTGAGCCACGGCTGAGAAAAATACATTAACTACCAAATGCGCTCTTTCAGCAAACCCACTAATGAAAAGCCTGATGTGATTAGAGTGTGGTAGACTGGAGCAGTCTGGATTATCTCAGGCCTGTGTGTGAGGCTTCACTGGGTGCAACTGGTGTCTGCACTTCCAAAGTCACCCATTGTGTGAAGCACTCCGGGATGGTTCTGTGAGCGGTGATATGGTGCTGTATCAATACCAGTCCTTTCTGCCTTTTATCTGCTGGATCAAACTGGATAAACAGGGCCGGTGATCTGAACTGTTGGCTGAGGGTGTAATCGGGACTGTGTCATTGAAACCTTCGTCGACGCAGCAAATTCAAAACCCTTGCCCTAGTCTGTATATCCCTCCTCGGTCTCTCCACCCTGCCTCGGCAAACTCCTCCAGCCACACACAATCATAGAATGGTTACAGCACAGAAGGTGGCCATCCAGCCGGTCGAGCCCGTGCCGGCTCTCTGCAAGAGCACTTCAGCTAGTCCCACTCCCCCGCCCTTTCCCTGTAGCCCTGCAAATTGTTTTCCTTCAGGTACTTATCCAACTCCCTTTTGAAAGCCGTGATTGAGTCGGCCTCCACCACCCTTTCAGGCAGTGCATTCCAGATCATAACCACTCGCTGAGTAAAAAAGCATTTCCTCATGATGGAATACTCTCCACTTGCCTGGATGAGTGCAGCTCCAACAACACTCAAGAATTTCGACACCATCCCGGGCAAAGCTGTCTGCTTGATTGGCACCCCATCCACCACCTTAAACATTCACTCCCTCCACCACCGGCGCACCGTGGCTGCAGTGTGTACCATCTACAAGATGCACTGCAGCAACTCGCCAAGGCTCCTTCGGCAGCACCTCCCAAACCCGCGACCTCTACCACCTAGAAGGACAAGGGCAGCAGGCGCATGGGAACACCATCACCTGCAAGTTCCCCTCCAAGTCACACACCATCCTGACTTAGAAGTATATCGCCGATCCTTCATCGTCGCTGGGTCAAAATCCTGGAACTCCCTCCCTAACAGCACTGTGATGCGGAGATGCCGGTCGGTGTTGGACTGGGGTGGACAAAAGTGAGAAGTCGCACAACACCAGGTTATAGTCCAACAGTTTTATTTGAAATCACAAGCTTTCGGAGCGGCTGCTCCTTCACCTGACGAAGGAGCAGCCGCTCCGAAAGCTTGTGATTTCAAATAAAACTGTTGGACTATAACCTGGTGTTGTGCGACTTCTCACTTTTAACAGCACTGTGGGAGTACCTTCACCACACAGACTGCAGCGGTTCAAGGCGGCAGCTCACCACCACCTCAAGGGCAATTAGGGATGGGCAATAAATGCTGGCCTTGCCAGCGACGCCCACATCCCATAAACAAATAAAAAAAATGTCACCTTTGGATCTTCTGCCAAATACCTTAAATCTGTGTCCTCTGGTTCTCGGCCCTTCCGCCAATGGGAACAGTTTCTCTCTATCTACTCTGTCCAGACCCCTCATGATTTTGAACACCTCTATCAAATCCCCTCTCAACCTTAAGAACATAAGAAATAGGAGCAGGAGTAGGCCAATCGGCCCCTCGAGCCTGCTCCGCCATTCAATAAGATCATGGCTGATCTGATCCAACCTCAAATCTAAAGAACACAAGAAGTAGGAGCAGGACCCGGCCACTCAGCCCCTGGGCCCGCTCCGCCACCCACAGGGCCTTGACCGATCCGAACTCAGCCTCATGTCCAATTTCCTGCCCGCTCACCGTAACCCCTAATTCCCTTTACCTCTAGGAAACTATCTATTTCTGTTTTAAATTTATTTAATGATGTAGCTTCCACAGCTTCCTGGGGCAGCAAATTCCACAGACCTACTACCCTCTGAGTGAAGAAGTTTCTCCTCATCTCAGTTTTGAAAGAGCAGCCCCTTATTCTAAGATTATGCCCCCTAGTTCTAGTTTCACCCATCCTTGGGAACATCCTTACCGCATCCACCCGATCAAGCCCCTTCACAATCTTATATGTTTCAATAAGATCGCCTCTCATTCTTCTGAACTCCAATTAGAGTCCCAATCTACTCAACCTCTCCTCATATGTCCACCCCCTCATCCCCGGGATTAACCGAGGGAACCTTCTTTGTACTGCCTCGAGAGCAAGTATGTCTTTTCTTAAGTATGGACACCAAAACTGTATGCAGTATTCCAGGTGCGGTCTCACCAATACCTTATATAACTGCAGCAATATCTCCCTGTTTTTACCTTCTCTGCGCTAAGGAGAACAACCCCAGCTTTTCCAGTCTATCCACAGAACTGAAGTCCCTCATCCCTGGAACCATTCTTGTAAATCATTTCTGCACCCTCTCTAAAGCCTCCACATCTTTCCTAAAGTGCGGTGCCAGAATTGGACACAATACTCCAAAGGTGGCCGAACTGCACGAACTGCCCCTTGCCCCACACTCCTCCGGCTCTGGCCTTCAATGCTACTCCTGTCTACGCCCATCAAACAACTTCCATTACAGGATGGTAGAGTGGGTCATTCCAGCTCAGGATTCTGAGTAAGGGCTCCACCATTTTCCATCACCAACGAGCACTTTACTGTCACCCGATAACCTACAGACGAAGCTTTGACTGTGGGAAGGGGCCGTCTTTCCGATGAGACGTTAAATCGAGGCCCTGTCTCCCCTCTCAGGTGGATGTAAAATATCCCACAGACACTATTCGTAGAAGAGCAGGGGTGTTCTCCTGCCCTGGCCAATAGGACAGAAGTGTTGTAATGTAGGAAACACGGCAGCCAATTTGCGCACAGCAGGATCCCACAAACTGCAATGTGATAATGACCAGATAATCTGCATTAGTGATGTTGGTTGAGGGATAAATATTGGCCAGGAAACCAGGGAGAACTCCCCTGCTCGTCTTCGAATAGTGTCTGTGGGATCTTTTACATTCACCTGAGAGGGTAGACAGGATTTAACGTCTCATCCGAAGGACGGCACATCTGACCGTGTAGCTCTCCCTCAGTACTGCCCCTCCGACAGTGCAGCACTCCCTCAGTACTGCCCCTCCGACAGTGCAGCGCTCCCTCAGTACTGCCCCTCCGACAGTGCAGCACTCCCTCAGTACTGCCCCTCCGACAGTACAGTGCTCCCTCAGTACTGCCCCTCCGACAGTGCAGCGCGCCCTCAGTACTGCCCCTCCGACAGTGCAGAGCTCCCTCAGTACTGCCCCTCCGACAGTGCAGCACTCCCTCAGTACTGCCCCTCCGACAGTGCAGCGTTCCCTCAGTACTGCCCCTCCGACAGTGCAGCACTCCCTCAGTACTGCCCCTCCGACAGTGCAGCGCTCCCTCAGTACTGCCCCTCCGACAGTGCAGCTCTCCCTCAGTACTGCCCCTCCGACAGTGCAGCGCTCCCTCAGTACTGCCCCTCCGACAGTGCGGCACTCCCTCAGTACTGCCCCTCCGACAGTGCAGCGTTCCCTCAGTACTGCCCCTCCGACAGTGCAGCGCTCCCTCAGTACTGCCCCTCCGACAGTGCAGCTCTCCCTCAGTACTGCCCCTCCGACAGTGCAGCACTCCCTCAATACTGCCCCTGTGACAGTGCAGCGCTCCCTCAGTACTGCTCCTCCGACAGTGCGGCGCTCCCTTAGTACTGCCCTTCCGACAGTGCGGCTCTCCCTCAGTACTGCCCCTCCGACAGTGCAGTGCTCCCTCAGTACTGACCCTCCGACAGTGCAGCGCTCCCTCAGTACTGCCCCTCCGACAGTGCAGCGCTCCCTCAGCACTGCCCCTCCGACAGTGCAGTGCTCCCTCAGCACTGCCCCTCCGACAGTGCAGCGATCCCTCAGTACTGCCCCTCCCACAGTGCGGCGCTCCCTCAGCACTGCCCCTCCGACAGTGCGGCGCTCCCTCAGTACTGCCCCTCCCACAGTGCGGCGCTCCCTCAGTACTACACTGGGAGTGTCGACCTGGATTTTGTGCCCAAGTGTCTAGAGTGGGGCTTGAACCCACGACCTTCTGAGTCAGAGGTGAGAGCGCTGCCCAGAGCCACGGCGGACACTTGTTTAATGACATTGCCGAGCCGGTGTGGATTGCCAGCTTTACTCACGGTCTCGGCACACTGCGGGGTCAGGGGGCGCTGGGGCTTCTCGTGGGACGTGCATATTCAAATGACTCCCAGTGAATGGGGCCCCTAATCGCCAGAACATTTCCCCCCCTCCCCGGCACCCCGCCGTGTTTGGACGCCCCGGCCTGGTGTGACACCGTCTCTGGGAGCCGATTCGAGCCGGAGACAGCAGGTTCGCTATGCGTCCGACAACAGCTCGGAGACTTTCGTCATTCATGTCTGCACAGATTTTTTTTATCCTTGCAAGCCAGATACAATTTCTATCCATCCCCACAAAACAAGGTCTGGCCCGTCATCTGTCAGACGCGGGGATTGCCCCGTGGGAGTACTATCCCCCCCCTCCCCCGGCAGATACAGAGCAGGCTGGCCCGACATAGTCCATCGAAATTACAACATGGAAAACAGACCATTCCGCCCATCCGGCCACACAAGCAGAGAGTCCCAATCGCGTTTGCCCGCCCTGCTCCCAGATCTCCTCTCCCTTCCTCCTCCTCTCCACTCTAACCCTGAATGTTGAGGCTGTTTCTGACCCAACCACTAACCCCGGGGGTGAACCCCCACAGCCTGACAACTCTCGAGTGAAGAGCTTTCTCCTGCCCTCTGTCCTGAACCTCGGATTGGTGTCAGCCGCAGGCTCAGTTGGAAGCATCCCGCCCGAGCCCGAAGGTGCCATCTTCAGATGGCCCCGAGGTCATGAAAGGCGCTGGAGAAACGCAAAGATTTTCTTTTTAATTTGAGTGCAGCGAGCTCGGGAGGAACAGGTGACTTTGGACCCATTGTTCCCAAAGCTCTCCACCACTGGGGGTTTCCTCGCCTCGTGTCTGAGTCTGTTGTAGACTCACTGATAAGAGATTGATCGCTGTGATTAGTCAACAATTCCATTATCATTGGATCATGGGACTGCCAGGAGGATAGAAGGCAAACTAGATGGATCTTATCTTATTGACAGGTGGAGCAGCCTTGAGGGGCCTATGGCCTAACTCCTGCTCCTATTTCTTACGCCATGTTCTTATGACCTGGATCTTTTTCCCCCATTACTAATTCCTATAAAAGCAGTTCCACTATTCCTTATCATAATGATCACGCTGGTTAAATACTTCATGGCTGAAGAATGTTTGTACATTTCCAACACCTTGGCTGCCATTTAATCATCAACTTCGAGGCCCAATCCAACAATTCCCAAACACTGCTGGGTCACAACGTCAACAACAACTTGCATTGATATAGCGCCTTTGACATAGCAAAACGTTCCAAGGCGCTGCACAGGAGTGTTACCAAACAAAATGACACCGAGGCACATATGGAGATATCAGGGTAGTGGTACAGGTCTGGTTCGTGGTCAGGGACAGGAGGGTGTGACTGCCACTCAGGCAGGTAAGGGGACCCCAGGTACAGTGCTGGAGGAGCCTCAGCCTTTGCCCTTGTCCAACAGGTATGAGGTTCTTGCTGCCTGTGTGGATGAGGGAAAAGCCTGCAGGATGGATGAGTAAACTGACCATGGCACAGGAGACCATTCAAGGGGGGGGGGGGCGGAGTGAAAGGGAATGTAGATGTGGTAGGGGACAAGTCAGGGGGACAGATACTGTTCTCTGTGGCCACGACCGGAAGTTCCGAAGGTTGTGTTGCCTGCCCGGTGCCGGGGTTAAAGACATCTCCTCGCGGCTGGAGAAGAACTTGGAGTGGGAGGGGGAGGATCCAGTTGTCGTGGTCCACGTAGGAACCAACGACATAGGTTGAACTAGGAATGAGGTCCTGCTGAGAGACTTTGAGGAGCTAGGATCCAAATTAAAAAGCAGAACCTCAAAAGGTAATAATATCTGGATTACTACCTGAGCCACATGCAAATTGGCATAGGGACAAGCAGATCAGAGAGTTAAATGCGTGGCTCAAAGAGTGGTGTGGGAAAAAGGGGTTTCAATTCATGGGGCACTGGCACCAGTACTGGGGAAAGAGGGAGCTGTTCCGTCGGGACGGGCTCCACTTAAACCGGGCTGGGACCAGCGTCCTGGCGAATCGAATAACTAGGGCTGTAGATAGGGCTTTAAACTAAAAAGGAGGGAGGGGAGGGGGGGGGGGTCAGGTGAGGGGAAATTTAGAAATCTAAAGAGAAAGGTCAGGGCAATAGAGCAGTGTAGCGATTTGGGTAAAGTTAAGCTGCGTGTGACAGGAAGGGACAGAGTTTAATGGTAAAAGTGCATCAGCGAGTAAGGTGAAAGCAGGGAATAATGGTAAAAAGTTAAAATTAAAGGCTCTTAATCTGAATGCACGAACCAGTGGATGTAGTATATTTGGATTTCCAAAAGGCATTCGATAAGGTGCTGTGTAAAAGGCTGCTATGCAAGATTAGGGCTCATGGGGTTGGGGGTAATATAGTAGCATGGATAGAGGATTGGTTAATGGACAGAAAACAGTGAGTAGGGATAAACGGATCTTTTTCGGGTTGGCAGGCTGCAACTAGTGGGGTGCCGCAAGGATCAGTGCTTGGGCCTCAGCTATTTACAATCTACATTAATGACTGAGATGAAGGGACTGAGTGTAATGTATCCAAGTTTGCTGATGATACAAAGCTAGGTGGGACAGTAAGCTGTGAAGAGAACACAGAGTCTGGGGTCATAATCTAAGGATAAGGGGTAAGCCATTTAGGACTAAGATGAGGAGGAATTTCTTCACCCAGAGAGTGGTGAACCTGTGGAATTCTCTACCACAGAAGGCAGTTGAGGCCAATTCAATAAATATATTCAAGAAGGAGTTAGATATATTTCTTAAGGCTAAAGGGATCAAGGGATATGGGGAGAAGGCAGGGACAGGGTACTGAGTTTGGATGATCAGCCATGATCTCATTGAATGGCGGAGCGGGCTCGAGGGGCCGAATGGCCTACTCCTGCTCCTATCTTCTATGTATCTCTCTTGCTCTTTCCCTCTGTAATTTGACTCTAATTCCCCCGACCTCCTTCCCAGTCGTTGGCTCGGTTTCTTTCGCAATCCTCTCTTTTCATTGGTTAAGGAGATAGGCCATTGGGCACAATCTTCATGAGGTGCGAGATGCAATGTTGACATCACTGTACCATCTTCACTTGGCACTTCCGGCAATTTGCAGCATAAATATGATGCACCCTGAAGGGTAAAAGGTCCAATTCACGTTTCTCGGCACGAGATGCACCGTTCCAGCAATTTCGGGGGCATTATCTCATCGCTGTTCGTGGGAGCTTGCTGTGCGCCAAATTGGCTGCCACGTTTCAAAAAGTACTTCATTGGCTGTAAAGCGCTTAGGGACGTCCTGAGGTGATGAAAGGCGCTATATAAATGCAAGTTCTTTCTTTTCTTTAATGTATTTTTTGGTGATACTTACTCGGGGATGAATATTGGCCCAGGACACCGGGGAGAACTCCCCTGCTCCTCTTCCAATAGTGCCACGGGATCTTTTACATCCACCCGAGAGAGCAGTGGGGGGGCCTCGGTTTGCTCCGACAGGGCAGCGCTCCCTCAATCTCAGAACCTGCAGCGTCAGCCTGGATTGTGCGCTCGGGCCTGTGGAGCGGGGCTTGAACCCACGACCTCCCGACTCGGTGGCGAGAGTGATTCCACGGAGGCTCGGCTAAGGCACCGCATCAGTGGAGACTCTATTTATAGATACTAACTTACTCTGCATGCAGTAAAACAGAGGCTGTTTAAGAGTGACAATACCCAGTAACGTTATCACACACACCATCGACACCAGAGAGGGTAGGGGGAAAAAAAGACACAAATCTCTCACCTTCTATGTAGTTAGTCCCCATGCTGCTACCTCATCACCACTCAGTATTTCCTCTGTGGTTCCCTCTCGATTCAGAGCGATGTTCCTTTCAAGTGAATTTAGCCGGCGTCGAGTTCTGTTTCTGTAGCAGTCCGTCGGTCGATGCTGCTGTTTAATCCTGCCTTTCTGCAGCACACTCACTCACTCGGCCCTTCAGTAATTCGACTGACCCGGGCCCAGAACCCAAGAATCCACAAAACGCAAGGTTGGACGCTCCTTCCTTGCTCGCTCGCTCTCTCCCGGTCAGGTAAACCACTTCAAATTGTCCAACTCCGCTTTGTCTTCTGCTTACGAGTCTCTCCTCAACCTGAAGAAAAACACACACATACAATGTTGCATCCAATCTGCCCGCTCCCGCACAGAATGCAGTCCCATCTTCTCCCCCAGGTCTGTCTGCCTCTCCCTCACAGACAGCGAGTGTAACCACTGCTCTTACTAACAGCCCTGAAGCCTCAGTCCAATTAAAATCTCACTTCCCATTCCACACAACCTACACTTCACTTCTACCTGGCACTGTCTGTGCTACCCAGTTACACCCCTCTCTGGGCATGTGGCTGCCCGTCTGGGCACGTGTCTCCATCTCGTTCTCTGCGCACCCCATCCCTGTCCCTCTAACTCTCTCCATCCCTCCCCCCCCCCTCTCCGTCCGTCCACCTCGCCATCCCCCTCTCTCTTTGTCTCTGTCCCGGTCTCTCTCTCTCTCTCTCTCTCTCTGTCCCTGTCAGTCTCTCTCTCTGCCCATCAGTTAGTCTCTCTCTCTCTCTCTCTCTCTCTCTGTCCCCGTCAGTCTCTCTCTCTTTGTCTCGGTCTCTGTCCCTGTCAGTCCCTCCATCTCTGTCCTTGTCAGTCCCTCCATCTCTGTCCCTGTCCCTGTCCCTCCATCCCTGTCCCTGTCCCTCCATCTCTGTCCCTGTCCCTCCATCTCTGTCCCTGTCCCTCCATCTCTGTCCCTGTCCCTCCATCTCTCCATCTCCCTGTCCGTCAGTCTCTCTCTCTCTCTCTGTCCCCGTCAGTCTCTCTCTCTCTCTCTCTCTGTCCCCGTCAGTCTCTCTCTCTCTCTCTGTCCCCGTCAGTCTCTCTCTCTCTCTCTGTCCCCGTCAGTCAGTCAGTCTCTCTCTCTCTCTCTCTCTCTCTGTCCCCGTCAGTCTCTCTCTCTCTCTCTCTCTCTGTCCCCGTCAGTCTCTCTCTCTCTCTCTGTCCCCGTCAGACTCTCTCTCTCTCCCCGTCCCTCCATCTCTCTCTCTCCCCGTCCGTCCCTCCATCTCTCTCTCCGTCAGACTCTGTCCCTCCATCTCTCTCCCCCCCTCTCGCACTGTACCCCCCTCGCGCTCTGTCCCTGTCCCCCTCTCGCGCTCTGTCCCTGTCCCTCTCTCGCGCTCTGTCCCTGTCCCTCCCTCGCGCTCTGTCCCTGTACCCCCCTCGCGCTCTGTCCCTGTCCCTCTCTCGCGCGCTGTCCCTGTCCCTCTCTCGCGCGCTGTCCCTGTCCCTCTCTCGCGCTCTGTCCCTCTCTCGCGCGCTGTCCCTCTCTCGCGCTCTGTCCCTCTCTCGCGCTCTGTCCCTGTCCCTCTCTCGCGCTCTGTCCCTCTCTCGCGCGCTGTCCCTGTCCCTCTCTCGCGCTCTGTCCCTGTCCCCCTCTCGCGCGCTGTCCCTGTCCCCCTCTCGCGCGCTGTCCCTGTCCCCCTCTCGCGCGCTGTCCCTGTCCCCCTCTCGCGCGCTGTCCCTGTCCCTCTCTCGCGCTCTGTCCCTCTCTCGCGCGCTGTCCCTGTCCCTCTCTCGCGCTCTGTCCCTCTCTCGCGCGCTGTCCCTGTCCCCCTCTCGCGCGCTGTCCCTGTCCCCCTCTCGCGCGCTGTCCCTGTCCCTCTCTCGCTGTCCTTGTCCCTCTCTCGCGCGCTGTCCCCCTCTCGCGCTCTGTCCCTCCCCCCCTCGCGCTCTGTCCCTCCCCCCCTCGCGCTCTGTCCCTCCCCCCCTCGCGCTCTGTCCCTCCCCCCCTCGCGCTCTGTCCCTCCCCCCCTCGCGCTCTGTCCCTCCCCCCCTCGCGCTCTGTCCCTCCCCCCCTCGCGCTCTGTCCCTCCCCCCCTCGCGCTCTGTCCCTCCCCCCCTCGCGCTCTGTCCCTCCCCCCCTCGCGCTCTGTCCCTCCCCCCCTCGCGCTCTGTCCCTCCCCCCCTCGCGCTCTGTCCCTCCCCCCCTCGCGCTCTGTCCCTCCCCCCCTCGCGCTCTGTCCCTCCCCCCCTCGCGCTCTGTCCCTCCCCCCCTCGCGCTCTGTCCCTCCCCCCCTCGCGCTCTGTCCCTCCCCCCCTCGCGCTCTGTCCCTCCCCCCCTCGCGCTCTGTCCCTCCCCCCCTCGCGCTCTGTCCCTCCCCCCCTCGCGCTCTGTCCCTCCCCCCCTCGCGCTCTGTCCCTCCCCCCCTCGCGCTCTGTCCCTCCCCCCCTCGCGCTCTGTCCCTCCCCCCCCTCGCGCTCTGTCCCTCCCCCCCTCGCGCTCTGTCCCTCCCCCCCTCGCGCTCTGTCCCTCCCCCCCTCGCGCTCTGTCCCTCCCCCCCTCGCGCTCTGTCCCTCCCCCCCTCGCGCTCTGTCCCTCCCCCTCTCGCGCTCTGTCCCTCCCCCTCTCGCGCTCTGTCCCTCCCCCTCTCGCGCTCTGTCCCTCCCCCTCTCGCGCTCTGTCCCTCCCCCTCTCGCGCTCTGTCCCTCCCCTCTCGCGCTCTGTCCCTCCCCCTCTCGCGCTCTGTCCCTCCCCCTCTCGCGCTCTGTCCCTCCCCCTCTCGCGCTCTGTCCCTCCCCCTCTCGCGCTCTGTCCCTCCCCCTCTCGCGCTCTGTCCCTCCCCCTCTCGCGCTCTGTCCCTCCCCCTCTCGCGCTCTGTCCCTCCCCCTCTCGCGCTCTGTCCCTCCCCCTCTCGCGCTCTGTCCCTCCCTCTCTCGCGCTCTGTCCCCCTCCCTCTCTCGCGCTCTGTCCCCCTCCCTCTCTCGCGCTCTGTCCCCCTCCCTCTCTCGCGCTCTGTCCCTCCCTCTCTCGCGCTCTGTCCCTCCCTCTCTCGCGCTCTGTCCCTCTCTCTCTCGCGCTCTGTCCCTCTCTCTCTCGCGCTCTGTCCCTCTCTCTCTCGCGCTCTGTCCCTCTCTCTCTCTCGCGCTCTGTCCCTCTCTCTCTCTCTCGCGCTCTGTCCCTCTCTCTCTCTCTCGCGCTCTGTCCCTCTCTCTCTCTCTCGCGCTCTGTCCCTCTCTCTCTCTCTCGCGCTCTGTCCCTCTCTCTCTCTCTCGCGCTCTGTCCCTCTCTCTCTCTCTCGCGCTCTGTCCCTCTCTCGCGCTCTGTCCCTCTCTCTCTCTCTCGCGCTGTGTCCCTCTCTCTCTCTCGCGCTCTGTCCCTCTCTCTCTCTCTCTCTCGCGCTCTGTCCCTCTCTCTCTCTCGCGCTCTGTCCCTCTCTCTCTCTCGCGCTCTGTCCCTCTCTCTCTCTCTCGCGCTCTGTCCCTCTCTCTCTCTCTCGCGCTCTGTCCCTCTCTCTCTCTCTCGCGCTCTGTCCCTCTCTCTCTCTCTCGCGCTCTGTCCCTCTCTCTCTCTCTCGCGCTCTGTCCCTCTCTCTCTCTCTCGCGCTCTGTCCCTCTCTCTCTCTCTCGCGCTCTGTCCCTCTCTCTCTCTCTCGCGCTCTGTCCCTCTCTCTCTCTCGCGCTCTGTCCCTCTCTCTCTCTCTCGCGCTCTGTCCCTCTCTCTCTCTCTCTCGCGCTCTGTCCCTCTCTCTCTCTCGCGCTCTGTCCCTCTCTCTCTCTCTCTCTCTCGCGCTCTGTCTCTCTCTCTCTCTCGCGCTCTGTCCCTCTCGCTCTCTCTCTCTCGCGCTCTGTCCCTCTCGCTCTCTCTCTCGCTCTGTCCCTCTCTCTCTCTCTCTCTCTCTCGCGCTCTGTCCCTCTCTCTCTCTCTCTCTCGCGCTCTGTCCCTCTCTCTCTCTCTCGCGCTCTGTCCCTCTCGCTCTCTCTCTCTCGCGCTCTGTCCCTCTCGCGCTCTCTCTCTCGCGCTCTGTCCCTCTCTCTCTCTCGCGCTCTGTCCCTCTCTCTCTCTCGCGCTCTGTCCCTCTCTCTCTCTCGCTCTGTCCCTCTCTCTCTCGCGCGCTCTGTCCCTCTCTCTCGCTCCGTCCCTCCCACTCACTCTCTCGCTCCGTCCCTCCCACTCTCTCTCTCGCTCCGTCCCTCCCACTCTCTCTCTCGCTCCGTCCCTCCCACACTCTCTCTCGCTCCGTCCCTCCCACACTCTCTCTCGCTCCGTCCCTCCCACACTCTCTCTCGCTCCGTCCCTCCCACACTCTCTCTCGCTCCGTCCCTCCCACTCTCTCTCTCGCTCCGTCCCCCTCTCTCTCGCGCTCCGTCCCCCTCTCTCTCGCGCTCCGTCCCCCTCTCTCTCGCGCTCCGTCCCCCTCTCTCTCGCGCTCCGTCCCCCTCTCTCTCGCGCTCCGTCCCCCTCTCTCTCGCGCTCCGTCCCCCTCTCTCTCGCGCTCCGTCCCCCTCTCTCTCGCGCTCCGTCCCCCTCTCTCTCTCGCTCCGTCCCTCTCTCTCTCTCTCTCTCTCTCTCGCCCTGTCCCTCTCTCTCTCGCTCTTGCCCTGTCCCTGTCCCTCTCCCTCGCCCTGTCCCTCTCCCTCGCCCTGTCCCTCTCCCTCGCCCTGTCCCTCTCCCTCGCCCTCGCCCTGTCCCTCGCCCTCGCCCTGTCCCTCGCCCTGTCCCTCGCCCTGTCCCTCTCCCTCGCCCTGTCCCTCGCCCTGTCCCTCTCGCTCCGTCCCTCTCTCTCTCTCTCGCTCCGTCCCTCTCTCTCTCTCTCTCGCTCCGTCCCTCTCTCTCTCTCTCTCTCGCTCCGTCCCTCTCTCTCTCTCCGTCCGTCCCTCTCTCTCCGTCCGTCCGTCCGTCCGTCCCTCTCTCTCTCTCTCTCTCTCTCTCTCGCTCCGTCCCTCTCTCTCTCTCTCGCTCCGTCCCTCTCTCTCTCTCTCTCGCTCCGTCCCTCTCTCTCTCTCTCTCTCGCTCCGTCCCTCGCTCCGTCCCTCTCTCTCTCGCTCCGTCCCTCTCTCTCTCGCTCCGTCCCTCTCTCTCTCGCTCCGTCCCTCTCTCTCTCGCTCCGTCCCTCTCTCTCTCGCTCCGTCCCTCTCTCTCTCGCTCCGTCCCTCTCTCTCTCGCTCCGTCCCTCTCTCTCTCGCTCCGTCCCTCTCTCTCTCGCTCCGTCCCTCTCTCTCTCGCTCCGTCCCTCTCTCTCTCGCTCCGTCCCTCTCTCTCTCGCTCCGTCCCTCTCTCTCTCTCTCTCTCGCTCCGTCCCTCTCTCTCTCTCTCTCTCGCTCTGTCCCTCTCTCTCTCTCTCTCTCTCTCGCTCCGTCCCTCTCTCTCTCTCTCTCTCTCGCTCCGTCCCTCTCTCTCTCTCTCTCTCTCTCGCTCCGTCCCTCTCTCTCTCTCGCTCCGTCCCTCTCTCTCTCTCTCTCTCTCTCTCTCTCGCTCCGTCCCTCTCTCTCTCTCGCTCCGTCCCTCTCTCTCTCTCTCTCTCTCGCTCCGTCCCTCTCTCTCTCTCTCTCTCTCTCGCTCCGTCCCTCTCTCTCTCTCTCTCTCTCGCTCCGTCCCTCTCTCTCTCTCTCTCTCTCGCTCCGTCCCTCTCTCTCTCTCTCTCTCTCTCTCTCGCTCCGTCCCTCTCTCTCTCTCTCTCGCTCCGTCCCTCTCTCTCTCTCTCTCTCGCTCCGTCCCTCTCTCTCTCTCTCTCGCTCCGTCCCTCTCTCTCTCTCTCTCTCGCTCCGTCCCTCTCTCTCTCTCTCTCTCGCTCCGTCCCTCTCTCTCTCGCTCCGTCCCTCTCTCTCTCGCTCCGTCCCTCTCTCTCTCGCTCCGTCCCTCTCTCTCTCGCTCCGTCCCTCTCTCTCTCGCTCCGTCCCTCTCTCTCGCTCCGCGTCCCTCTCTCTCGCTCCGTCCCTCTCTCTCTCGCTCCGTCCCTCTCTCTCTCTCTCGCTCCGTCCCTCTCTCTCTCTCTCGCTCCGTCCCTCTCTCTCTCTCTCTCGCTCCGTCCCTCTCTCTCTCTCTCTCGCTCCGTCCCTCTCTCTCTCTCTCTCGCTCCGTCCCTCTCTCTCTCTCTCTCGCTCCGTCCCCCTCTCCCTCTCGCTCTCGCTCTCGCTCCGTCCCTCGCCCTGTCCCCGTCCCTCGCCCTGTCCCCCGTCCCTCGCCCTGTCCCCGTCCCTCGCCCTGTCCCCCGTCCCTCGCCCTGTCCCCCTCCCTCGCCCTGTCCCCCTCCCTCGCCCTGTCCCCCTCCCTCGCCCTGTCCCCCTCGCTCGCTCTCGCTCGCTCTGTCCCTCTCTCTCTCGCTCCGTCCCTCTCTCTCTCGCTCCGTCCCTCTCTCTCTCGCTCCGTCCCTCTCTCTCTCGCTCCGTCCCTCTCTCTCTCGCTCCGTCCCTCTCTCTCTCTCTCTCGCTCTGTCCCTCTCTCTCTCTCTCGCTCTGTCCCTCTCTCTCTCTCTCGCTCTGTCCCTCTCTCTCTCTCTCGCTCTGTCCCTCTCTCTCTCTCTCGCTCTGTCCCTCTCTCTCTCTCTCGCTCTGTCCCTCTCTCTCTCTCTCGCTCTGTCCCTCTCTCTCTCTCTCTCGCTCTGTCCCTCTCTCTCTCTCTCTCGCTCTGTCCCTCGCTAAGTCTCTCTCTCTCGCTCTGTCCCCGTCAGTCTCTCTCTCTCTCTCTCTGTCCCCGTCAGTCTCTCTCTCTCTCTCTCTCTGCCCCCGTCAGTCTCTCTCTCTCTCTGCCTCTCTCTGCCCCCGTCAGTCTCTCTCTCTCTCTCTCTCTCTCTCTCTGCCCCATCAGTCTCTCTCTCTCTCTCTCTGCCCGTCAGTCTCTCTCTCTCTCTCTGCCCCATCAGTCTCTCTCTCTCTCTGCCCCATCAGTCTCTCTCTCTCTCTCTCTCTCTCTCTCTCTCTCTGCCCCATCAGCCTCTCTCTCTCTCTCTGTCCCCGTCAGTCTCTCTCTCTCTCTCTGTCCCCATCAGTCTCTCTCTCTCTCTCTCTGCCCCCGTCAGTCTCTCTCTCTCTCTGCCCCCATCAGTCTCTCTCTCTCTCTGCCCCCGTCAGTCTCTCTCTCTCTCTCTCTCTGCCCCCGTCAGTCTCTCTCTCTCTCTGCCCCCATCAGTCTCTCTCTCTCTCTCTCTGCCCCCGTCAGTCTCTCTCTCTCTCTGCCCCCATCAGTCTCTCTCTCTCTCTGCCCCCGTCAGTCTCTCTCTCTCTCTCTCTCTCTGCCCCCGTCAGTCTCTCTCTCTCTCTCTCTGTCCCCATCAGTCTCTCTCTCTCTCTCTCTCTCTCTGCCCCCGTCAGTCTCTCTCTCTCTCTCTCTCTGTCCCCGTCAGTCTCTCTCTCTCTCTCTGTCCCCATCAGTCTCTCTCTCTCTCTCTCTCTCTCTGTCCCCGTCAGTCTCTCTCTCTCTCTCTGTCCCCGTCAGTCTCTCTCTCTCTCTCTCTCTGTCCCCGTCAGTCTCTCTCTCTCTCTCTCTGCCCCATCAGTCTCTCTCTCTCTCTCTCTCTCTGTCCCCGTCAGTCTCTCTCTCTCTCTCTGTCCCCGTCAGTCTCTCTCTCTCTCTCTCTGTCCCGTCAGTCTCTCTCTCTCTCTCTCTGTCCCCGTCAGTCTCTCTCTCTCTCTCTGCCCCATCAGTCTCTCTCTCTCTCTCTCTCTGTCCCCGTCAGTCTCTCTCTCTCTCTCTCTCTCTCTCTGTCCCCGTCAGTCTCTCTCTCTCTCTCTCTCTGCCCCCGTCAGTCTCTCTCTCTCTCTCTCTCTCTGTCCCCATCAGTCTCTCTCTCTCTCTCTCTCTGCCCCCGTCAGTCTCTCTCTCTCTCTCTCTGCCCCCGTCAGTCTCTCTCTCTCTCTCTCTCTCTCTCTCTGTCCCTGTCAGTCTCTCTCTCTCTCTCTCTCTCTCTCTGTCCCCGTCAGTCTCTCTCTCTCTCTCTCTCTCTCTCCCGCCCCCGTCAGTCTCTCTCTCTCTCTCTCTCTGCCCCCGTCAGTCTCTCTCTCTCTCTCTCTCTCTCTCTCTGTCCCCGTCAGTCTCTCTCTCTCTCTCTCTCTCTCTGTCCCTGTCAGTCTCTCTCTCTCTCTCTCTCTGTCCCCGTCAGTCTCTCTCTCTCTCTCTCTCTCTCTCCGCCCCCGTCAGTCTCTCTCTCTCTCTCTCTCTGCCCCCGTCAGTCTCTCTCTCTCTCTCTCTCTCTGCCCCCGTCAGTCTCTCTCTCTCTCTCTGCCCCCGTCAGTCTCTCTCTCTCTCTCTGCCCCCGTCAGTCTCTCTCTCTCTCTCTGTCCCCGTCAGTCTCTCTCTCTCTCTCTGTCCCCGTCAGTCTCTCTCTCTCTCTCTGTCCCCATCAGTCTCTCTCTCTCTCTCTCTCTCTCTCTCTCTGCCCCATCAGTCTCTCTCTCTCTCTCTCTCTCTCTGCCCCCATCAGTCTCTCTCTCTCTCTCTCTCTCTGCCCCCATCAGTCTCTCTCTCTCTCTCTGCCCCCATCAGTCAGTCTCTCTCTCTCTCTCTCTGCCCCCATCAGTCAGTCTCTCTCTCTCTCTCTCTCTGCCCCCATCAGTCTCTCTCTCTCTCTCTCTCTGCCCCCATCAGTCTCTCTCTCTCTCTCTCTCTGCCCCCATCAGTCTCTCTCTCTCTCTCTCTCTGCCCCCATCAGTCTCTCTCTCTCTCTACCCCATCAGTCTCTCGCTCTCTCCCTCTGCCCCCATCAGTTTCTCTCTCTCTCTCTCTCTCTCTGCCCCCATCAGTCTCTCTCTCTCTCTCTCTCTCTCTCTCTCTGCCCCCATCAGTCTCTCTCTCTCTCTCTCTCTGCCCCCATCAGTCTCTCTCTCTCTCTCTCTCTCTGCCCCCATCAGTCTCTCTCTCTCTCTCTGCCCCCATCAGTCTCTCTCTCTCTCTCTCTCTCTGCCCCCATCAGTCTCTCTCTCTCTCTCTGCCCCCATCAGTCAGTCTCTCTCTCTCTCTCTCTCTCTGCCCCCATCAGTCTCTCTCTCTCTCTGCCCCCATCAGTCTCTCTCTCTCTCTGCCCCCATCAGTCTCTCTCTCTCTCTCTGCCCCCATCAGTCTCTCTCTCTCTCTCTCTGCCCCCATCAGTCTCTCTCTCTCTCTCTACCCCATCAGTCTCTCGCTCTCTCCCTCTGCCCCCATCAGTCTCTCTCTCTCTCTCTCTCTCTGCCCCCATCAGTCTCTCTCTCTCTCTCTACCCCATCAGTCTCTCGCTCTCTCCCAAGCCCCCATCAGTTTCTCTCTCTCTCTCTCTCTCTGCCCCCATCAGTTTCTCTCTCTCTCTCTCTCTCTGCCCCCATCAGTTTCTCTCTGTCACTGTCAGTCTCTCTCTCTGTGTATCTGTGTCTGTGTCCTTCTCCCTGTGTGTGTGTCCCTGCCCCTCTCTCTCTCCCCTAGTTTCTGGGTGTGGTGTGTCTGTCTCTGTCTCTCTATCCCTCTATGTCTGTGTGTGTGTCTCACCCTGTGTGTCTGTCTGTCTGTCCCTCTGTGTGTGTGTGTGTGTCTCACCCTGTGTGTCTGTCTCTCTGTGTGTGTGTCTCACCTAAGGCTCCAGCTCCTCTTGTTCTGCTAACCAGCTCCCACTGAAGATCACGTGAGGTTGTGTCACGTGTGTTGGTCACGAGGTTTTGGGCCCAGCCCGGGTTCAGTGCACGCGCATGCTCTGTGATGAGTTGACCGGGGCGGCGCCATCTTTACTCCTGGCAGCGGGGCGCAGTGTGCGGCGCCCCCTGGCGGCTGTGCGGGACTGCTGCCTGCTCCAGGCTGCCACTGGCTGCATTTTCCTGCAGCTTTGGTCTCTTCCTTCAACCATTATATGCATTTCATCAGTGGAGCTGAATGAACAGACCACTTAACCTTCCCGTGCACGCGCAGGAGATGCAACACATGCCCTTACACCTCCCCTCTTCCCACTGTCCAGGGCCCCAAACACCCCTTCCAGGTGAAACAGCGATTTACTTGTACTTCCTGCAATTTAGTATACTGTATTCGCTGCTCACGATGTGGTCTCCTCTACATTGGGGAGACCAAACGCAGATTGGGTGACCGCTTTGCGGAACACCTCCGTTCAGTCCGTAAGGGGGACCCCGAGCTCCCGGTGGCCTGTCACTTTAATTCACCGCTTCACTCCCACTCTGACCTCACCGTCCTCGGCCTATTACACTGTTCCACGGAAGCGCAGCGTAAGCTCGAGGAACAGCACCTCATCTTTCGTTTAGGCACGCTACAGCCCTCTGGACTCAATATCGAGTTCAACAATTTTAGATCATAACCTCAGCTCCAATCACATTTATATTTTATTTTTTCCACCTTTTATTTGCCCCCCCCCACCTTTTTTTTCCTCCTAGAAGCTGGCAGCTGTCCTTCATTCTGCCAGTGGATTTCACACTTCTTTCAGCCTTAATCTGTCACATTAACACCACCTCTAGCCTTGCATATCTCTTAATGTCTCTTAATGTCTCTTCATCTCCCCCTTTGTTCTTTTATCCCCTCCCCCTTTTCCCAGCTTTACTCTGGCCTTAAATCTATTTGATTTCCGGCTCTTCACAGTTCTGACGAAAGGTCATCGACCTGAAACGTTAACTCTCTTTCTCTCTCCACGGATGCTGCCTGGCCTGCTGAGTTTTTCCAGCGTTTTCTGTGGTTATTTCAGATTTCCAGCATCCGCAGTATTTTGCTATCGTATCCACTTAACCTTTCACCTCGTTACATCAATTTACTTTAAACCCTGTTTCTTTTCTCTTCCACAAACTGCAGCAGGACTCACTCACCCAAAATCTGCCCAGCTCCCCACTGAGTTAGAGAGCTACGTCAGCTGGCATTTATAAAGCGCCTGGGAGACAGAAAATTCTTCCGAGGAGATTCATAGAGGAGTAGCTAAAAAGGAGAAGTCTAGTGACACCGCGTTGTCAATAGTGGTTTCTAACCTTAACATCCTAACCCTAACCCTAACCCAACCCCTAACCCTAACCTCTAACCCTGACAAAACCCTGAACCCTAACATAAGAACATAAGAGCAGGAGTCGGCCATTTGGCCCTTCGAGCCTGCTCCGCCATTCAATAAGATCATGGCTGATCTTCTACCTCATCTCCACTTTCCTGCACTATCCCCATATCCCTTGATTCCCTTAATATTCAAAAATCTATCAATCTCTGTCTTGAATATATTCATGATGTGGAGATGCCGGCGTTGGACTGGGGTGGACAAAAATGAGAAGTCGCACAACACCAGGTTATAGTCCAACAGATTTATTTTCCAACAGATGTACCAAAGGATGCCCCAGAGCATGGTACATCGGCGAGACCATGCAGACACTGAGACAACGTATGAACGGACACCGCGCAACAATCGCCAGGCAGGAGGGTTGCCTCCCAGTCGGGGAACACTTCAGCAGTCAAGGGCATTCAGCCTCGGATCTGCGGGTTAGCGTTCTCCAAGGCGGCCTTCGGGATACACGACAACGCAAAATCATCGAGCAGAAACTGATAGCCAAGTTCCGCACTCATGAGGACGGCCTCAATCGGGATATCGGGTTCATGTCACGCTACAGAACGTGACTTGACATCATTGCCGGTCTTTCCAGCTTTTAAAAAAAACAAACACAAGAAACAAACACAAGAAACAAACCCAAATGGAGAGGATATGCAGCCAGCAGGTGTTTTGACACGTTGGACCCCCTGGGACACATCTCATTGTCTTGGCTGTGCTCTTAGTGTGTCTTTGATGTAGGGAAAGATTGAATCTCTGCATTTTCTCTGTGTTTATATTCTGTGAATTCTGGTAGATTGTCTCACAGTAACTCTACCTGAGGAAGGGGCGACAGCTCCGAAAGCTTGTAATTTTAAATAAATCTGTTGGACTATAACCTGGTGTTGTGCGACTTCTCATTTTTGAATATATTCAATGACTGAGCTTCCACAGCCCTCTGGGGTAGAGAATTCCAAAGATTCACCACCCTCTGAGTGAAGAAATTTCTCCTTATCTCAGTCCTAAATGGCCGACCCCTTATTCTGAGACTATGCCCCCTGGTTCTAGACCCCCCAGCCAGGGGAAACATCCTCCCTGCTTCTACACTGTCAAGCCCTGTAACAATTTTGTATGTTTCAATGAGATCACCTCTCATTCTTCTAAACTCTAGAGAATATAGGCCTAGTCTACTCAATCTCTCCTCATAGGGCAATCCCCCCATCCCAGGAACCAGCCTGGTGAACTTTCATTGCACTCCCTCTATGGCAAGTTTATCCTTCCTTAGGTAAGGAGACCAAAACTGTACACAATACTCCAGGTGTGGTCACACCAGGGCCCTATATAATTGCAGTAAGCGCGAACTCGTAACACCGGCCCCTAACCCTAACACCTAACCCTAACCCAACCCTTAACCCTAACTGTCATAAATCGCAAGTAACAACTCAGGAAGTACTACTGGGCGGCCAGCTGGGGCGCCGTCCAGGGAGTATAAATACTCAGGCATGGGCCCACCTTGGGCAGAGACAATCTGGAAACAGGAAGCTAGTGACTGCTAACTAGACCTCCATGTTTTGTTACAAGTTGATTAAAGCCTTGCTTTATGTTCAAGTGCGTAGTGAGTCTTTATTACGTCAATTTAATCAACTTGATATCGTCTCCACGCTTTGGGTGATTCGGAACAACCAGCTGCAACTCGAACCACAGAAGGGAACTTGGGCAAGAAACTGATCCATCATGGAAAAACTCCTTAGACCCGCTCGTCTCGACCTGGACCCGAATGCACCTGCGGCAGCAAAGGTATGGAAGCATTGGTTTCGTACCTTTAGCAACTTTCTTGAAGAATGTGGGGCGGATGTCCCTAATAAGTTACGAATGCTTATCAACTACGTATCTCCTCATGTGTATGATTATATTGAGGACTGTATAGACTATGACACTGCTATCGAAATCTTACAGCAGCTATATGTCAAGTCCCCAAATGAAATCTTTGCTCGACACCTACTGGCCACAACTCGGCAGCAGCCTGGGGAATCACTCGATGAATTTCTCCAGAAACTTCGCAGGCTCAGCAAGGATTGTAACCTTAAAGCAGTTTCAGCTGAACAGTATCAAGAGGAACTAATCCGCGATTCCTTTATCAATGGAATCGCGTCCCCTTTTTATACGTCAGCGCCTGCTGGAAAATAAAACCCTCAATTTACGGGCTGCTTATGACCAGGCGTGTTCCTTGGACTTGGCCAAGAAAAATGCAGACACTTATCTCCCACCACGTGCACGGGCGGCGGCTATCTCCTTTAATGAGTCTTTCGGTAGGTCTCGGGCGGATGCCCCCACTGATGTTGACTCTACTCTAACGGACGACGACCCTACCCTAGAGGCCTTCGCTGATGACGACCCCGCCCTAGCAGCATCCTGGCAATCGGGAAGAAAGTGTTTGTTTCTTTTGTGGAGGGGCGTGCCATCACAGAAAATTTTGCCCGGCTCGTAATGTGACCTGCAATCATTGCAGCAAGAAAGGACACTTTTCCAAGGTATGCCAGTCACGGGCCTTTGCTAACAAGAAAGGCCGCTCCTCTAAAGTATACCGGTCGAGAGCTCCTGTTAGCTTCACAGCTGCTATCTATGGAGCTGCTCCTCCCCCAAGAACTACTGTTAAGGCTACAGTTGCCGAAGGGAAAATTGCCCCTCCTCCCATCACGGCTGTTTTTCCCCAAAGTTTGTCCCATGCAGCCACGAAGGTTTCAGTAAATGGGCACACTCTAAGCGCGCTAATCGACTCCTGCAGCTCTGACAGCTTCATTAGTAAGCGGGCTGTCAACAGGTTAAAACTGCACATTTATCCCTCGGACAGGGAGATTGCAATGGCTCTGACGACTCTGACCACCAATTCTTCTGGCTTCTGTCTGGTCAACCTCATCCTCAACGGCCGCACGTATCTCTCCACCCGGCTCGGAGTACTCGCAAACTTATGCAGCGATGTGCTTCTGGGACAGGACTTCCAGAAGCAGCACAAGAAGATCACTTTTGAGTTTGGAGGGTCAAGGCCGGAGCTTACCATTTCTAAGGTGCCGTTTTGTGCACTCTCGGCGGCCTTACTCGGTGAACCCTCCCTGTTTGCCAATCTTCCCCCCCGCTGTAAACCCATAGCCACCAAATCGCGGCGCTTTAGCCAAGATGATCGAGCGTTTATTGAGGCGGAAATCTCTCGCCTTTTAGTCGACGGTATTATCGAGCCATGTTCATCTCCCTGGCGGGCTCAGGTCGTCATCGTGAGGAATCCCTTAAAACAACATAAAAAACATCTGTGTATCGATTATTCGCAGACTATTAATCTATATACCGATCTGGATGCCTACCCGCTGCCACGCATAGATGACATGGTCAACAACCTTGCCAAATACAAGGTATTCTCGACCTTCGATTTAAAAAGCGCGTACCATCAGGTGCCACTGCAAGACTCCGACAAGAAGTATACGGCCTTTGAGGCCAATGGTCGGCTTTTCCAGTTTCGCCGCCTTCCATTCGGGGTCACCAATGGGGTGGCCGTCTTCCAACGGGCCATGGATGGCCTAGTCCGGCAAGAGAACTTGACGGATACCTTTCCGTATTTAGACAATATCACTATTGCCGGCCATGATCAAAAGGAGCATGACGCCAATCTTCAGAGATTTTTTGACGTACTCCGCCGTCGCCACTTAACGTTAAACGAATCCAAATCGGTGAAGTCGGTGCCATCGGTGAACATTCTTGGCTACTGGGTGGGCAACGGTGTTATTAAACCGGACCCAGAGCGACTTCGTCCACTTCAGGAGCTCCCTCCCCCGACGAACCTCGGCTCTCTTCGTCGGGCACTTGGCATGTTTGCTTATTACGCAAAATGGATACCACACTTCTCCGATAAAATACAGCCCCTGCTCCATGCGAAGTCTTTTCCATTGGAAGCTACGGCTATTTCTGCCTTCAACCTCCTCAAACGACAGCTGGAGAAAGCCACGCTTCGCTCCATTGACGAAAATCTTCCTTTTGTGGTCAAATGCGATGCATCGGAGGTGGCGATCTCCGCTACCTTGAATCAAGGTGGCCGACCCGTGGCATTCCTATCTAGAACCTTGCAGGGTAGCGAGCTCCATTACCCCCCCCGTCGAGAAGGAGGCTACGGCCATCATCGAGGCTGTACGCCAATGGGGTCATTTTCTTGCTCGGCGTCATTTTACGCTTATAACTGACCAGCGCTCTGTGGCCTTCATGTTGGACAACCGGAGGCGCACGAAAATCAAAAATAATAAAATTCAACTCTGGAGGATGGAGCTGGCTGCCTTTGGATATACTATCTGTTACCGACCCGGCAAACAGAACGTGGCCCCAGATACCTTCACACGGGCATTTTGCTCCTCAATGTCAACGTCGACTCTGGCGGATTTGCATATGGACTTATGCCATCCTGGTGTGACCCGCATGTTGCACTTTGTGCGCTCCAAAAATCTACCATTTTCAAAGGAGGACGTAAAGAAAACATGCTCCTCCTGTAGGATTTGTGCAGAATTGAAACCACAATTCTTTCGCCCATCAGATGGCTTACTCATACATGCAATGCAGCCTATGCAGAGGCTCAGCATAGACTTTAAAGGGCCATTGCCTTCGTCGACAAGGAACACCTACCTACTTACGATGGTGGACGAGTATTCACGCTTTCCCTTCGCCTTCCCCTGCCCTAATATGCTTACCTCTACGGTAATTAAATGCCTCGATCAGGTCTTTTCCCTTTGCGGGACGGCCAATTTTATCCACACTGATCGGGGTCCCTCCTTTATGTCGAGTGAACTTAAAAGTTATCTCTCCCAACGGGGAATCGCCTCAAGTAGGACGACACCATATCACCCAATCGGTAACGGACAGGTTGAACGATACAATGCTATCATCTGGAACGCTGTCCGTCTGGCACTAAGGTCACGCAACCTGCCGGACCAGCAGTGGGAAACGGTGCTCCCCGACGCGTTACACTCTATCAGGTCTCTTCTCTCCACATCTACTAATGTCACGCCTCATGAGCGATTCTTCAAATTCCGGCGTCGCTCTACACATGGGACGTCTCTACCGTCATGGTTGGTGGCTCCAGGCCCGGTACTACTCCGGAGGTTCGTCCGGTCTGCCAAAAACGACCCTCTCGTTGACGAGGTGGAGTTAACGGAGGTAAACCCCACGTATGCGCACGTACGGTACCCTGATGGCCGGGAGACCACCGTCTCGCTCCGAGATCTGGCTCCCTGCCCAACCCGTCACACGGGCCCGAATGATGAAGGATCCCCCGACAATGATATCAACACTCCGCACCCCTATGAAAATGACGCCCCGCCTGGGACATCGGGGGATCTGCCGGCAACGCTACCGGATCAACTCAGGGAGCTGGACGCTCCCCGTAGGATGGCCACCCGAAACCAGGACGCCGGACAATCTCCAGCCACGACCCGGGATGAGGCCAGCTCAGCACCTGTGGGGACCCGCACCCGGAGTCATGATATTCCCAGTCCTCCACAGGATGATCAAGATGACGCGGACTCTACTGACTTACCGGTACGGGCCAAGCGACCCAGGGACCAGGACACGGTCCGGGGAGACGTGCCTTCCAGTCACAAGCAGAGAGCTAAACGTCTGCGGCTATTTCTGGTCCGCCTAGTCCGTTAAAGGAAGACTGGACTTCCAAACCTTTTAGGGAGGAAGAATGTCATAAATCGCAAGTAACAACTCAGGAAGTACTACTGGGCGGCCAGCTGGGGCGCCGTCCAGGGAGTATAAATACTCAGGCATGGGCCCACCTTGGGCAGAGACAATCTGGAAACAGGAAGCTAGTGACTGCTAACTAGACCTTCATGTTTTGTTACAAGTTGATTAAAGCCTTGCTTTATGTTCAAGTGCGTAGTGAGTCTTTATTACGTCACTAACCACTAACTTCTAACGCCAGTCCCTAAAACCTAACCCTAACCTCAACCCCTAACCACTAACTCCTAATCCTAGCATCTAACCCTAACCTCAACCCCTAACCACTAACTCCTAATCCTAGCACCTTAACCCTAACCTCAACCCCTAACCACTAACTCCTAATCCTAGCATCTAACCCTAACCTCAACCCCTAACTCCTAATCCTAGTACCTTAACCCTAACCTCAACCCCTAGCCACTAACTCCTAATCCTAGCATCTAACCCTAACCTCAACCCCTAACCACTAACTCCTAATCCTAGCATCTAACCCTAACCTCAACCCCTAACCACTAACTCCTAATCCTAGCACCTTAACCCTAACCTCAACCCCTAACCACTAACTCCTAATCCTAGCATCTAACCCTAACCTCAACCCCTAACCACTAACTCCTAATCCTAGCACCTTAACCCTAACCTCAACCCCTAACCACTAACTCCTAATCCTAGCATCTAACCCTAACCTCAACCCCTAACCACTAACTCCTAATCCTAGCACCTTAACCCTAACCTCAACCCCTAACCACTAACTCCTAATCCTAGCATCTAACCCTAACCTCAACCCCTAACCACTAACTCCTAATCCTAGCACCTTAACCCTAACCTCAACCCCTAACCACTAACTCCTAATCCTAGCACCTAACCCCAACCCCTAACCACTAACTCCTAATCCTAGCACCTAACCCCAACCTCAACTCCTAATCCTAGCACCTTAACCCTAACACATAACCCTAACGTCTAACCCTAAACCTTAAATCGCGCATTGCCAATAGCGTGACGCAGGTTCGATTGTGGTGTCAATAGACGTTGTGACATCGTCGTTGATTGCAGGTTGGTTACATTAGTTACTTAAAATTAATAAATGGATTGCTGAGCCAAGGAAGGAGATATTAGGAGGGCAACCAAAAGCTTGGTCAAGGAAGTGGGTTTTAAGGGGGCTCTTAAAGAAGGAGAGGGAGGTAAGAACATAAGAACATAAGAAATAGGAGCGGGAGTAGGTCATTCGGCCCTTCGAGTCTGCTCTGCCATTCAATGAGATCATGGCTGATCTTCTGCCTCAACTCTATTCACCGGCCCTATCGCCATATCCCTTGATGCCCTTACTAGTCAGAAATCTATCGACTTCTGTTTTGAATATACCCAATGACTGAGCCTCCACAGCCCTCTGGGGTAGAGAATTCCAAAGATTCACCACCCTCTGTGTGAAGAAATTTCTTCTCATCTCAGTCCTGAATGGCCTACCCTTTATCTTGAGGCTGTGGCCCCTGGTTCTAGACTCCCCAGCCAAGGGAAACATTCTCCCAGCATCCACCCTATCAAGCCCTGTAATAATTTTGTATGCTTCAATGAGATCATAGGCGGAGGTGTTTACGGAGGAATTTACAAATCATGGGGCCTCGATGGCTTATGGCATGGCTGCCAATGGTGGGGCGAAGGGAGGGAGAGATACACAAGAGAAATGGAGAGTTTGGAGAGGTGTAGGGGCTGGAGGTGGTGACAGACAGAGAGAGGGAGGGGAGAGGCCACGGAGGGATTTGAACACAAGGATGAGAATTTTAAAATTGAGGCGTTGCCGGACCGGGAGCCAATGTAGGCCAGCGATGGGTGAACGGGACTTGGTGCGAGTTAGGACACGGGGCAGCAGAGTAACCACTACACTATCGCACCCCAGACAAAGACTGGAACGTAGAACCTCAGCGAGGTTCCGATTCTAGATCGTTCTATTGGCAACAAAAAAAAACCCCGCATTCTGGAACCTTCTTGTTTTTTTTTAGAAAAAAAAGAGAATTTGGAAAACAGGCTCGAGGGAAACGACACAAACGGATCAGCAAAGGTGGGGAGAGAGTCACACCACAAACCCTCTCACCAAACCTTCAATGGGATGAGAGATTTCCTGGCCATCTGTACCTTTAATCTTGACGTTCACGGAGGAAGAACGAACATCAGCCATGAATTGAGCGATTTGGTCATTCCTCCTCCTCCTCCTCTTGCTGCATTTTCTTCTTCCCTCGTTCTTTCCTTCCTTCCTCCCGAGTTACGAATGGTCAAACATGCCGACCTGCACGGATGAGGTCCCGGAGGTCAAGGTGGACGAGGTCGGCGAGTGCAGGGAGCGTGGCTACCTGTTGACCCAGAAGAAGATTGGCTCGGGGTCGTTCTCCAAGGTTTACCTGGGCATCCCCACCCAGGAGAAGATTGGCTGCAACTTCCGATTGGCTCTCGGGCTCCGGAGTAAGAAGGACAACATGGTGAGTGTGGCGGGGGCTTTGGGAAACACTGCGGGCATGTGGGGGGGAGGGGGAGGTAGTGGGCGGTGCAGCGCACTGTGCCACGGAGATTGGCTCAAACCCCCCCCCACCCCCACCCCCACCCCCCTCCCCTTGACCCTCCCCCATGTGAGCAGGCCGGTCTATAAGATCTTTAAAAACAAAGTTCTTACCCTTTCTCGGGGGTCCAGGCCACTGGGATGTTGCCTGGTTTGAGGAACTCCAAATACAAAGAAAGGCGAAACAAACTGGGTCTTGTCCCATCAGAACAGCACAGACTCCAGGGCGATATGATGGAAATGATAAAGATGGGATCGGGGAGGTAGAAGCAGACTGTTCCCTGTAGTCGAGGGGTTTAGAACGAGGGGCCGTAGACACAATATTAAATGTAAGAGATTTAGGACAGAGGGCAGGAGAAACTTCTCCACACGGAGAGTTGTCAGGCTGTGGGATTCACCCCCGGGGTTAGCGGTTGGGGCAGAAACTGTCTCAACATTCAGGGTTAGAGTGGAGAGGGGGGTGAAGGGAGAGGGGTTGAAGGGGATATGGGACCTGGGCGGGGTGGGGGCTGTGTGTGGGAGAATGTGATTGGGACAATCTGCTCGTGTAGAGGGTAACCGCTGACATGAACTGGATGGGCTGAATGACCTGTTTCCATGTAGAAACTTCACTGTAAGAATGTTTAGCTGGTGGGCTGGGGGTGCTGGGTCACTGCCACTGGGATGAACTGACAGGTGCCCCTAATGGACCCCTTTCAACATCTCTTTGGGCATTCAGGCCTCATTTCAGGCCTGGACAGCCAGAAACTTCAGCACAAAATGTAGCTCGACACTCCAGTGCAGTACTGAGGGAGCGCAGCACTGTCGGAGGGGCTGTACTGAGGGAGCGCTGCACTGTCGGAGGGTCAGTACTGAGGGAACGCGGCACTATTGGAGGGTCAGTACTGAGGGAGCGCTGCACTGTCGGAGGGGCAGTACTGAGGGAGCGCTGCACTGTCGGAGGGGCAGTACTGAGGGAGCGCTGCACTATTGGAGGGTCAGTACTGAGGGAGCGCTGCACTGTCGGAGGGGCAGTACTGAGGGAGCGCTGCACTGTCGGAGGGGCAGTACTGAGGGAGCGCTGCACTGTCGGAGGGGCAGTACTGAGAGAGCGCCGCACTGTCGGAAGTGCTGTCTTAGATGAGACGTTAAACCGAGGCGTCGTCTGTCCTCTCAGCTGGACGAGAATGATCCCACAGCCAGCATTTCGAAGAAAAGCAGGGGAGTTCTCAACCAACACCACTAAAATAGATGATCTGGTCATTATCGCCTTGCTGTTTGTGGGATCTTTCTGTGCCAGATTAGTTGCCACATTACAACAGTGCCTGTCATTTATTGGCTGTGAAGCATTGTGGGTCGGCCTGAGGTTCTGAAAGACGCCCCAGAAAGGCAAGACCTTTCTTTCTTGGTGCTAATAATGAAGTAGAGCTGTGAGGAACAACACTCTGATGTTTTTTCACATCCCAATCCCTAGGTCGCTATCAAGATAATCCCCATCTCTCAAACCTTCCAGCAGCAGTCTCGGCGTTGCCTGTCCCGGGAGATCAACGCTTTCCAGACAACCTACAAGCACCCCAACGTGGTAAGTAGGTGAGACGTTCGAAGCCCCTCTCTCGGCGCCCCCACCCAATGCCTCCCCCACACACTGTACCGCCCAATGTGGTATAGCACTGCCGCAGCGAGCCCGGCTCCGCTTCCAACTCCGCACTCAGCGTGAGGTGGGCCTACAGAGAGCCTCGGCTCCCCCGTGCTTGGGCCGAAACAATCCTTGGCCCCTAATCAGTATCCACTCACCCCTGTTGGTGAAATGGCTCTTACTGAGATCCAGAGCTGGGGTCCCCTCGGAACCAGAGCTGGGGTCCCCTCGGAACCAGAGCTGGGGTCCCCTCGGAACCAGAGCTGGGGTCCCCTCGGAACCAGAGCTGGGGTCCCCTCGGAACCAGAGCTGGGTCCCCTCGGAACCAGAGCTGGGGTCCCCTCGGAACCAGAGCTGGGGTCCCCTCGGGAACCGAGCTGGGGTCCCCTCGGAACCAGAGCTGGGGTCCCCTCGGAACCAGAGCTGGGGGTCCCCTCGGAACCAGAGCTGGGGTCCCTCGGAACCAGAGCTGGGGTCCCCTCGGAACCAAGCTGGGGTCCCCTCGGAACCAGAGCTGGGGTCCCCTCGGAACCAGAGCTGGGGTCCCCTCGGAACCAGAGCTGGGGTCCCCTCGGAACCAGAGCTGGGGTCCCCTCGGAACCAGAGCTGGGGGTCCCCTCGGAACCAGAGCTGGGGTCCCCTCGGAACCAGAGCTGGGGTCCCCTCGGAACCAGAGCTGGGGTCCCCTCGGAACCAGAGCTGGGGTCCCCTCGGAACCAGAGCTGGGGTCCCTCGGGAACCAGAGCTGGGGTCCCCTCGGAACCAGAGCTGGGGTCCCCTCGGAACAGAGCTGGGGTCCCCTCGGAACCAGAGCTGGGGTCCCCTCGGAACCAGAGCTGGGGTCCCCTCGGAACCAGAGCTGGGGTCCCCTCGGAACCAGAGCTGGGGTCCCCTCGGAACCAGAGCTGGGGTCCCCTCGGAACCAGAGCTGGGGTCCCCTCGGAACCAGAGCTGGGGTCCCCTCGGAACCAGAGCTGGGGTCCCCTCGGAACCAGAGCTGGGGTCCCCTCGGAACCAGAGCTGGGGTCCCCTCGGAACCAGAGCTGGGGTCCCCTCGGAACCAGAGCTGGGGTCCCCTCGGAACCAGAGCTGGGGTCCCCTCGGAACCAGAGCTGGGGTCCCCTCGGAACCAGAGCTGGGGTCCCCTCGGAACCAGAGCTGGGGTCCCCTCGGAACCAGAGCTGGGGTCCCCTCGGAACCAAGCTGGGGTCCCCTCGGAACCAGAGCTGGGGTCCCCTCGGAACCAGAGCTGGGGTCCCCTCGGAACCAGAGCTGGGGTCCCCTCGGAACCAAGCTGGGGTCCCCTCGGAACCAGAGCTGGGGTCCCCTCGGAACCAGAGCTGGGGTCCCCTCGGAACCAGAGCTGGGGTCCCCTCGGAACCAGAGCTGGGGTCCCCTCGGAACCAGAGCTGGGGTCCCCTCGGAACCAGAGCTGGGGTCCCCTCGGAACCAGAGCTGGGGTCCCCTCGGAACCAGAGCTGGGGTCCCCTCGGAACCAGAGCTGGGGTCCCCTCGGAACCAGAGCTGGGTCCCCTCGGAACCAGAGCTGGGGTCCCCTCGGAACCAGAGCTGGGGTCCCTCTCGAACCAGAGCTGGGGTCCCTCGGAACCAGAGCTGGGGTCCCCTCGGAACCAGAGCTGGGGTCCCCTCGGAACCAGAGCTGGGGTCCCCTCGGAACCAGAGCTGGGGTCCCCTCGGAACCAGAGCTGGGGTCCCCTCGGAACCAGAGCTGGGTCCCCTCGGAACCAGAGCTGGGGTCCCCTCGGAACCAGAGCTGGGGTCCCCTCGGAACCAGAGCTGGGGTCCCCTCGGAACCAGAGCTGGGGTCCCCTCGGAACCAGAGCTGGGGTCCCCTCGGAACCAGGAGCTGGGTCCCCTCGGAACAGAGCTGGGGTCCCTCGGAACCAGAGCTGGGGTCCCCTCGGAACCAGAGCTGGGGTCCCCTCGGAACCAGAGCTGGGGTCCCCTCGGAACCAGAGCTGGGGTCCCCTCGGAACCAGAGCTGGGGTCCTCGGAACCAGAGCTGGGGTTCCCCTCGGAACCAGAGCTGGGGTCCCCTCGGAACCAGAGCTGGGGTCCCCTCGGAACCAGAGCTGGGGTCCCCTCGGAACCAGAGCTGGGGTCCCCTCGGAACCAGAGCTGGGGTCCCCCTCGGAACCAGAGCTGGGGTCCCCTCGGAACCAGAGCTGGGGTCCCCTCGGAACCAGAGCTGGGGTCCCCTCGGAACCAGAGCTGGGGTCCCCTCGGAACCAGAGCTGGGGTCCCCTCGGAACCAGAGCTGGGGTCCCCTCGGAACCAGAGCTGGGGTCCCCTCGGAACCAGAGCTGGGGTCCCCTCGGAACCAGAGCTGGGGTCCCCTCGGAACCTGGTCCCCTCGGAACCAGAGCTGGGGTCCCCTCGGAACCAGAGCTGGGGTCCCCTCGGAACCAG
>JASTWF010002203.1:0-35251 GCA_030390025.1 Squalus acanthias
CACGGGCACAGTGTATTTACTGACTTTGCCAGCACAGCTGAGGGGGGCCAACCTTAGCAACCAGCGGCCTGCAACTGGTGACCTTCGCTCCTTCCCAAACTCAGCTCTGTTACCCAAACCAATACATTGCAGAGAACCATCCTGAGCAACCCGGAGATCAGCTTCACCAGTCGACATCAGAGGGCACAGAGGGAAAGGCAGCAATCACACAACGCGGACACCTCTGGGGCATCAGCAGCAGGAGTCCAGGGATAGAAACATAGAAAAATAGGAGCAGGAGTCGGCCATTCGGCCCTTCGAGCCTGCTCCACCATTCAATATGATCATGGCTGATCCTCTATCTCAATACCATATTCCCACTCTCTCCCCATACCCCTTGATGCCTTTTGTGTCTAGAAATCTATCTATCTCCTTCTTAAATATATTCAGTGACTTGGCCTCCACAGCCTTCTGTGGTAGAGAATTCCACAGGTTCACCACCCTCTGAGTGAAGAAATTTCTCATCTCAGTCCTAAATGTCCTACCCCATATCCTGAGACTGTGACCCCTCGTTCTAGACTCCCCCAGCCAGGAGAAACATCCTCCCTGCATCCAGTCTGTCCAGCCCTGTCAGAATTGTATACGTTTCAATGAGTTTTATACGTTTCAATGATTGTGAATAGGAGCAGGAATCCTGGTGTCCTTGATTCCCCATCCCAAGGGTGCTGAGGCCAATTGGCACGTCCTATCCACACATTTTTTTCTTTTATTCAGGATGCGGGCGTCACTGGCAAGGCCGGCATTTCTTGCCCATCCCTAATTGCCCTTCAGAAGGTGGTGGTGAGCCGCCTTCTTGATAACTGAATGACTTGCTCGACCATTTCAGTCTAGGGTGACCATATTTTCTAAACCGAATCCGGGGACACACAAAGCGGGAGCACAGTAAAATAGCCAGGACGCACTTCAAAAAAAACCGCGGCCTGATGACTTTGCTGCTTCTGGGAGTGGAATGCGCGTAGAGACAACACCATTTTCACTTTACACCGAATCTCGAATTGTGTGTGGTTTCTGGCCATGGTGCCGCACCATCTATACTCGCCCCCGAACACCCGAACGTTTCATTTCTCAATTTTAAATCTGTTCCAAACAGACTGAGATTTTCCCTCCAAGGTGCGAGCCACCCTCTGTCTCGGGAGGTTTCAGAATCCTCTTCCCGGGGGGTGGGGGAAAATTTGGAGCCTGCCCTATTCAGGAAAAACAAACACGATGTACCGTACCGATCTGTGGGAACGTAAATCCACTCGCCCACCAGCTCTCACCCCGCCCTCGGCTTCTCCCGCGCACGCTAACGGTTCTGCCCTCCGGCCAGTCACTATTGGCCGAAACATGGGGTCAGGTGACTCAATCGCCCAGAGTGCAATGCGGCCCGCGCTGCATTGTGGGAAGGCGGGGCTGCCATCGTCCAACCGGCTCCTGGAATCCATTCCTGACCTCGGACCGGGCGGGAACGGGTGGAGAATCTTCCCCCCCACCCCCCGGGGTTTCTGTACATCCGTGTTTAAAAAAAACCTCTCTACAGGGACATTGTTTGCTGGGGGGCACAATACCTAATCCAGGGACTGTCCCCAGAAAACAGGGACATATGGTCAGCCATTTCAGAGTCGACCGCATTGCTGTGGGTCTGGAGTCACATATAGACCAGACCAGGTAAGGACAGCAGATTTCCTTCCCTAAAGGACATTAGTGAACCAGATGGGTTTTTACAACAATCCGATAGTTTCATGGTCACCATTACTGATACTAGCTTTTTATTCCAGATTTATTAAATTAACTGAATTTAAATTGCCCAGTTGTTGTAGTGGGATTTGAATTCACATCTCTAGGATCATTAGTCCAAGCCTCTGGAGTGCTAGCCCAGTGACATAACCACTACGCTACCATACCCATTAATGATGACGGTCAGTATTTTGCAGGGCCTGGTCAGCAAGTCAGTGTTTCACCTTCTGCCCCCACCATCCCACCCTCCAGAGCCTGGTGGGTAGTAAAGAAAAAAAGAATGAACTTATAACGCCTTCCACAACCTCAGGAAGTCCCAAAGCACTTTAAGGCAATGCAGTACTTTTTTTGAAGTGCGGTCACTGTTGTCATGTAGGAAAAGTGGCAGCCAATTTGTGCACAGCAAGATCCCACAACCAGCAATGTGAGACTGGCCAGATAATCTGTTTTTAGTGATGTTGATTGAGGGATAAATTTTGGCCAGGACACCGGGGAGAACTCCCCATGGCAAAATAGTGCCGTGGGATCTTTTACTCCCACCCGAGAGGGCAGACGGGGCCTCGGTTTAATGTCTCATTTGAAAGGCAGCATCTATCTGACAGTGCTGCACTCCCTCAACACTGCACTGGAGAGTCAGCCTGGATTATGGGCTCAAGTTTCTGGAGTGGGACTTGAACCCACAACCTTCATGAGCTCAGGAAGTGAGAGTGCTGCCCACTGAGCCACGGCTGACACTGAAATAGCCAGACATGGCCCACTGGCCTCGAGACTGGCTCCAGCTTCTTGCTCCCTGCCCTCCTCAGACCCTTTGCTGTGCGAGGGGCAGTGCAAAGGGGGCAGAGAGTCGATGTCCGGGGCCTCCACTCCTCATCCTTTGGTTTGTACCGGGATAGGGAGCATTTCATGGACACAGGGGAGGAAAGTGGCCCCAGGTATTTTGTTCCAATGCAAGGGCCCCCACTGAAAGCTAACTCCTCACAGGCCGTGAGTGGAACCTGGGACTCTCCCGGTTACACGGGGCAACCTTCCCTTTCCCCACCCTGGGGAGGTTCTGGTTACAGATCCTGCAGGCCGTACAGCTTCAGTTCGGGGTCTGTCGCAGCTCAGACCCTGAATGATCACATTGAGATAACATGGAAAAGGAACTGTGCAACCAGGTCGCCTGATGAACCCTTTCACCTTTCACCTTTTACCCTTCCTCAGGACAGTCCTCGAGGAGCATTAAAGGTTTATCGTCCACCATCGGAGGTCGTGCGTCCTTCGTCGCAGCACTGAGCTTCATCGACATGACCAATACCCAAACCAACAGCGAGGTCTACCAGCGCTGGGCTGGCTCCGTCAAGGATAACCCGGCCATCATCAACCAAAAGGTCAGGAACAGAAACCTCTCAAAAAAGTGTCCCAGCATCAAGGTCCCTTTCAGAGAGAGTCTCACCATCGGACCCCTTTCAGAGAGAGTCTCACCATCGGACCCCTTTCAGAGAGAGAGTCTCACCATGGGACCCCTTTCAGAGAGAGAGTCTCACCATGGGACCCCTTTCAGAGAGAGAGAGTCTCACCATGGGACCCCTTTCAGAGAGAGAGTCTCACCATGGGACCCATTTCAGAGAGAGAGAGTCTCACCATCGGACCCCTTTCAGAGAGAGAGAGGTCAGAGTGATCATAATCTGATAGAATTCTTCATTAGGATGGAGAGTGAAGTAGTTGAATCAGAGACTAGGGTCCTGAATTTAAATAAAGGAAACTACGATGGTATGAGGCGCGAATTAGGTAGGATTGATTGGGAAATGTCACTCAAAGGGTTGACGGTGGATAGGCAATGGCAAACATTCAAAGACTGCATGGATGAACTACAGAATTTGTTCATCCCAGTGTGGCATAAGAATAAAACCAAAAGGGTGACTCAACCGTGGCTAACAAGGGAAATTAGGGATAGCAAAAGATCCAAGGAGAGGGCATATAAATTGGCCAGAAAAAGCGGTAACCCTGAGGATTGGGAGCAGTTTAGGATTCAACAAAGGAGGACAAAGGGATTAATTAAGAAGGGGAAAATAGAATATGAAAGTAAGCTTTCAGGGAACATAAAAACTGACTGTAAGAGCTTTTATAGATATGTGAAGAGAAAAAGATTAGTGAAATCAAGTGTAGGTCCCTTGCAGTCAGAAGCGGGGGAAGTTATAATGGGGAACAAAGAAATGGCAGACCAATTAAATGCATATTTTGGTTCTGTCTTCACAAAGGAGGACACAAATAACCTCCCAGAGATGTTGGAGAATATAGGGTCTGATGAAAGGGAGGAACTGAAAGAAATCAGTATTTGCAGGGAAATGGTGTTAGGGAAATTGACGGGATTGAAGGCCGATAAATCCCCAGGGCCTGATAATCTACATCCTAGGGTACTTAAGGAAGTGGCCCTAGAAATAGTAGATGCATTGCTGATCATCTTCCAACATTTGATGGAATCTGGAACTGTACCCATGGATTGGAGGGTAGCTAATGTTACCCCACTATTCAAAAAGGGTGGTAGAGAGAAAGCGGGGAATTACAGACCGGTAAGCCTGACATCGGTAGTGGGGAAAATACTAGAGTCCATTATAAAGGATGTAATAGCTGAGCACTTGAAAAACAGTGACAGGATCGGACAAAGTCAACATGGATTTACAAAAGGTAAATCGTGCTTGACTAATCTACTGGAATTTTTTGAGGCTGTAACTGGGAAAATAGATAAGGGAGAACCAGTAGATGTGGTGTATTTGGACTTTCAAAAGGCTTTCGATAAGGTCCCGCATAAGAGATTAGCGTGTAAAGTTAAGGCACATGGGATTGGGGGCAAGGTATTGACTTGGATAGAGAACTGGTTGGCGGACAGAAAGCAGAGAGTAGGAATTAATGGGTCTTTTTCCAAGTGGCAGGCAGTGACTAGTGGAGTACCGCAGGGATCAGTCCTTGGACCCCAGCTATTCACAATATACATTAATGATCTAGATAAGGGAACTAAATGTAATATCTCCAAGTTTGCAGATGACACAAAGCTGGGTGGGAGTGTGTGCTGCGAGGAGGATACCGAGAAACTCCAGGATGATTTGGACAGGTAGGGTGAGTGGGCAGAAGCGTGGCAGATGCAATATAACGTGGATAAATGCGAGGTTATCCACTTTGGTGTCAAAAACAGAAAGGCAGACTATTATCTGAATGGCAATAGATTGGGAGAAGGGGAAGTGCAACGAGACCTGGGTGTCCTTGTGCACCAGTCGCTGAAGGTAAGCATGCAGGTGCAGCAGGCGGTGAAGAAGGCAAATGGTATGTTGGCCTTCATAGCGAAAGGGTTTGAGTATAGGAACAGGGATGCCCTGCTGCAGTTGTACAGGGCCTTGGCGAGACCACACCTTGAGTATTGTGTGCAGTTTTGGTCGCCTTATCTGAGGAAGGATGTTCTTGCCATGGAAGGAGTTCAGCGAAGATTCACAAGGCTGATACCTGGGATGGCAGGAATGACATATGAGGAGAGTTTGGGTTGATTGGGCTTATACTCGCTGGAGTATAGAAGAATGAGAGGGGATCTCATCGAAACATATAAAATTCTGACAGGTCTGGACAAACTAGATGCAGGAAGAATGTTCCCGATGGTCGGAGAGTCCAGAACCAGGGGTCACAGTCTAAGGATAAGGGGTATGCCATTTAGGACAGAAATGAGGCAGAATTTCTTCACCCAGAGAGTGGTGAACCTGTGGAATTCTCTACCACAGAAAGTAGTGGAGGCCAAGTCATTAAATATATTCAAGTATGAGTTAGATATATTTCTTAAAGATAAAGGTATCAAGGGATATGGGGAGAAAGCAGGAACAGGGTACTGAGTTTGGATGATCAGCCATGATCTCATCGAATGGCAGAGCAGGCTCGAGGGGCTGAATGGCCTACTCCTGCTCCTACCTTCTATGATTCTATGTTTCACCATGGGACCCCTTTCAGAGAGAGTCTCACCATCGGACCCCTTTCAGAGAGAGAGTCTCACCATTGGGACCCCTTTCAGAGAGAGAGTCTCACCATTGGGACCCCTTTCAGAGAGAGAGTCTCACCATTGGGACCCCTTTCAGAGAGAGAGTCTCACCATTGGGACCCCTTTCAGAGAGAGAGTCTCACCATTGGGACCCCTTTCAGAGAGAGAGTCTCACCGTTGGGACCTATCTATTAAGTCGGAGCGTACAGTCTCTCTTACTGGTGATACTGGAAAACTGGGACATAGCAACCCAGGGTGGAAGGTTCCAGACTCCGGGATGGAAGGTTCCAGACTCCGCGATGGGAGGTTCCAGACTCCGGGGTGGGATTGAGAAAGCCCGGGGGTGGCATTGAGAAAGCCCGGGGCTGGGATTGAGAAAGCCCGGGGCTGGGATTGAGAAAGCCCGGGGCTGGGATTGAGAAAGCCCGGGGCTGGGATTGAGAAAGCCCGGGGCTGGGATTGAGAAAGCCCGGGCTGGGATTGAGAAAGCCCGGGGCTGGGATTGAGAAAGCCCGGGGTGGGATTGAGAAAGACCGGGCTGGGATTGAGAAACCCCGGGGCTGGGATTGAGAAAGACCGGGCTGGGATTGAGAAACCCTGGGGTGGGATTAAGAAAGCCCAGGGCTGGGATTGAGAAAGACCGGGCTGGGATTGAGAAACCCCGGGGCTGGGATTGAGAAAGACCGGGCTGGGATTGAGAAACCCTGGGGTGGGACTGAGAAAGCCCGGGGCTGGGATTGAGAAAGACCGGGCTGGGATTGAGAAACCCCGGGGCTGGGATTGAGAAAGACCGGGCTGGGATTGAGAAACCCTGGGGTGGGATTGAGAAAGCCCGGGGCTGGGATTGAGAAAGACCGGGCTGGGATTGAGAAACCCCGGGGCTGGGATTGAGAAAGACCGGGCTGGGATTGAGAAACCCTGGGGTGGGATTGAGAAAGCCCGGGGCTGGGATTGAGAAAGACCGGGCTGGGATTGAGAAACCCCGGGGCTGGGATTGAGAAAGACCGGGCTGGGATTGAGAAACCCTGGGGTGGGATTGAGAAAGCCCGGGGCTGGGATTGAGAAAGCCCGGGCTGGGATTGAGAAAGACCGGGCTGGGATTGAGAAACCCCGGGGCTGGGATTGAGAAAGACCGGGCTGGGATTGAGAAACCCTGGGGTGGGATTGAGAAAGCCCGGGGCTGGGATTGAGAAAGACCGGGCTGGGATTGAGAAAGCCCGGGGCTGGGATTGAGAAAGACCGGGCTGGGATTGAGAAACCCCGGGGCTGGGATTGAGAAAGACCGGGCTGGGATTGAGAAACCCTGGGGTGGGATTGAGAAAGCCCGGGGCTGGGATTGAGAAAGACCGGGCTGGGATTGAGAAAGCCCGGGGTGGGAGTAGTGTAGACGAACTCATTAACATATTTTATCGGCCATCCAGGTGTGTAGTAAGGATGCGGCCTGAGGGGGCATCACACGGGTTTTCTTGTTATTATTCATTCATGGGATGTGGGCGTCGCTGGCATGGGGGGGGTGGGGGGGGGGGGCAGGGGTCCGGGATGTTGGGCACCAGCTGCCGGGGATGGGACTGGTGTGTCCGAGCAGGACTTTGTGGTTTGGAAGTGAAGCCAAGGGGCAGGAAGGAAGGGGCGGCTCTGTGTCCAGGAGAGGGTCACCAGGCACGGGTCTCTGATCCCTGACAGGCCTTCTCCTCCTCAAGGACCATGCTCCAGACCGGAACTGAGTGCTGCTCCCGTGCTTCAGCCCATTATGTGGGGGCCCCTAATTTACATGAGATGTGGGACCTTAGCCCCCAGTCAGTGCTCAGGCTCCTTGGGCCCCCCTGAGAGACTTCACCCCCCAGAACCTTCCCCCTAAATGCTGCCCGCCTGCATTGTCCTGAGCTCGAGGCATGGGGAGCGCACTAGCGCTCAGGCTCTGCGCCTGGTGTGCAGGCCCTTTAACTGGCTGCGCGGCCCGTTCAAATCTTGGCGCATGTGCGGTTATTCCCATTGAGAGGCCGGTGAGCGGCCTGCACGGGATCTCCAGACTGCTGCATGGCCGCGCAGCCTAACGGGAAGGTTGCTCTGCGCCCAACAATACAGGGCCCAGGAGCACAAGGAACACAGGATCTTCAGGGGCCACAGGACGGATTATCGGCCCTTCTGTGTGGTGATGCGGTTTGAGATTCCCTCGGCTGGGGATTTGCAGCCAAACCGGGAGTGTTTTTCTGTTTTGAAGACACCCACCATTGCTGCACAATGACCTCGGCAAACCTCCTCTCAGCTGGTTCATAAGAATTAGGAGCAGGAGTCGGCCATTTGGCCCTTCGAGCCTGCTCCGCCATTCAATAAGATCATGGCTGATCTTCGACCTCAACTCCACTTTCCCGCCCGATCCCCATATCCCTTAATATCCATCGATCTCTGTCTTGAATATACTCGACAACTTTGTTTACAAAAAGACTTGCATTTCTATAGCACCTTTCCCATCCTCAGGACGTCCCAAAGCGCTTTGCAGCCAATGAAGTGGGGCGCTCCCTCAGTACTGCCCCTCCGACAGTGCAGCGCTCCCTCAGTACTGCCCCTCCGACAGTGCAGCGCTCCCTCAGTACTGTCCCTCCGACAGCACAGGGCTCCCTCAGTACTGCCCCTCCGACAGTGCGGCTCTCCCTCAGTACTGCCCCTCCGACAGTGCAGCGCTCCTTCAGTACTGCCCCTCCGACAGTGCGGCGCTCCCTCAGTACTGCCCCTCCGACAGTGCGGCGCTCCCTCAGTACTGCCCCTCCGACAGTGCGGCGCTCCCTCAGTACTGCCCCTCCGACAGTGCGGCGCTCCCTCAGTACTGCCCCTCCGACAGTGCGGCGCTCCCTCAGTACTGCCCCTCCGACAGTGCGAAGCTCCCTCAGTACTGCCCCTCCGACAGTGCAGCGTTCCCTCAGTACTGCCCCTCCGACAGTGCAGCGCTCCCTCAGTACTGCCCCTCCCACAGTGCGGAGCTCCCTCAGTACTGCCCCTCCGACAGTGCAGCGTTCCCTCAGTACTGCCCCTCCGACAGTGCAGCGCTCCCTCAGTACTGCCCCTCCGACAGTGAGGCGCTCCCTCAGTACTGCCCCTCCGACAGTGCAGCGCTCCCTCAGTACCGCCCCTCTGACAGTGCGGCGCTCCCTCAGTACTGTCCCTCTGACAGTGCGGCGCTCCCTCAGTACTGCCCCTCCGACAGTGCAGCACTCACTCAGTACTGCCCCCTCCGACAGTGCGGCGCTCCCTCAGTACTGCCCCTCCGACAGTGCAGCGCTCACTCAGTACTGCCCCTCCGACAGTGCAGCGCTCCCTCAGTACTGCCCCTCCGACAATGCAGCACTCCCTCAGTACTGCCCCTCCGACAGTGCCGTGCTCCCTCAGTACTGTCCCTCCGACAATGCAGCACTCCCTCAGTACTGCCCCTCCGACAGTGCAGCGCTCCCTCAGTACTGCCCTTCCGACAGTGCGGCACTCCCTCAGTACTGCCCCTCCGACAGTGCTGCACTCCCTCAGTACTGCCCCTCCGACAGTGCGGCACTCCCTCAGTACTGCCCCTCCGACAGTGCAGCGCTCCCTCAGTACTGCCCCTCCGACAGTGTGGCGCTCCCTCAGTACTGCCCCTCCGACAGTGCAGCGCTCCCTCAGTACTGACCCTCCGACAGTGCAGTGCTCCCTCAGTACTGGCCCTCCGACAGTGCAGCGCTCCCTCAGTACTGCCCCTCCGACAGTGCAGCGCTCCCTCAGTACTGCCCCTCCGACAGTGAGGCGCTCCCTCAGTACTGCCCCTCCGACAGTGCAGCGCTCCCTCATTACCGCCCCTCTGACAGTGCGGCGCTCCCTCAGTACTGTCCCTCTGACAGTGCGGCGCTCCTCAGTACTGCCCCTCCGACAGTGCAGCACTCACTCAGTACTGCCCCCTCCGACAGTGCGGCGCTCCCTCAGTACTGCCCCTCCGACAGTGCAGCGCTCACTCAGTACTGCCCCTCCGACAGTGCAGCGCTCCCTCAGTACTGCCCCTCCGACAATGCAGCACTCCCTCAGTACTGCCCCTCCGACAGTGCCGTGCTCCCTCAGTACTGTCCCTCCGACAATGCAGCACTCCCTCAGTACTGCCCCTCCGACAGTGCAGCGCTCCCTCAGTACTGCCCTTCCGACAGTGCGGCACTCCCTCAGTACTGCCCCTCCGACAGTGCTGCACTCCCTCAGTACTGCCCCTCCGACAGTGCGGCACTCCCTCAGTACTGCCCCTCCGACAGTGCAGCGCTCCCTCAGTACTGCCCCTCCGACAGTGTGGCGCTCCCTCAGTACTGCCCCTCCGACAGTGCAGCGCTCCCTCAGTACTGACCCTCCGACAGTGCAGTGCTCCCTCAGTACTGGCCCTCCGACAGTGCAGCGCTCCCTCAGTACTGCCCCTCCGACAGTGCAGCGCTCCCTCAGTACTGCCCCTCCGACAGTGCAGCACTCCCTCAGTACTGCCCCTCCGACAGTGCGGCGCTCCCTCAGTACTGCCCGTCCGACAGTGCAGCTCTCCCTCAGTACTGCCCCTCCGACAGTGCGGCGCTGCCTCAGTACTGCCCCTCCGACAGTGCGGCGCTCCCTCAGTACTGCCCCTCCGACAGTGCGGCACTCCCTCAGTACTGCCCTTCTGACAGTGCGGCGCTCCCTCAGTACTGCCCCTCCAACAGTGCGGCGCTCCCTCAGTACTGCCCCTCTGACAGTGCGGCGCTGCCTCAGTACTGCCCCTCTGACAGTGCGGCGCTCCCTCAGTACTGCCCCTCCAACAGTGCGGCGCTCCCTCAGTACTGCCCCTCTGACAGTGCGGCGCTGCCTCAGTACTGCCCCTCTGACAGTGCAGCGCTCCCTCAGTACTGCCCCTCCAACAGTGCGGTGCTCCCTCAGTACTGCCCCTCCGACAGTGCGGCACTCCCTCTGCACTGCCCCTCCGACAGTGCAGCACTCTCTCAGTACTGCCCCTCCGACAGTGCGACGCTCCCTCAGTACTGACCCTCCGACAGTGCGGCGCTCCCTCAGTACCGCCAATCCGACAGTGCGGCGCTCCCTCAGTACTGCCCCTCCGACAGTGCAGCGCTCCCTCAGTACTGCCCCTCCGACAGTGCAGCGCTCCCTCAGTACTACCCCTCCGACAGTGCAGCGCTCTCTCAGTACTGCCCCTCCGACAGTGCGGCGCTCCCTCAGTACTGCCCCTCTGACAGTGCGGCACTCCCTCAGTACTGCCCCTCCGACAGTGTGGCGCTCCTTCAGTACTGTCCCTCCGACAGTGCAGCGCTCCTTCAGTACTGCCCCTCCGACAGTGCAGCACTCCCTCAGTACTGCCCCTCTGACAGTGTGGCGCTCCTTCAGTACTGCCCCTCCGACAGTGCAGCGCTCCTTCAGTACTGCCCCTCAGACAGTGCAGCACTCCCACAGTACTGCCCCTCCGACAGTGTGGCGCTCCCTCAGTACTGCCCCTCTGACAGTGCAGCGCTCCCTCAGTACTGCCCCTCCGACAGTGTGGCGCTCCTTCAGTACTGCCCCTCCGACAGTGCAGCGCTCCTTCAGTACTGCCCCTCCGACAGTGCAGCACTCCCTCAGTACTGCCCCTCTGACAGTGCGGCACTCCCTCAGTACTGCCCCTCCGACAGTGTGGCGCTCCCTCAGTACTGCCCCTCCGACAGTGCGGCGCTCCCTCAGTACTGCCCCTCCGACAGTGCAACGCTCCCTCAGTACTGCCCCTCCGACAGTGCAGCGCTCCCTCAGTACAGCCCCTCCGACAGTGCGGCGCTCCCTCAGTACTGCCCCTCCGACAGTGCAACGCTCCCTCAGTACTGCCCCTCCGACAGTGCAACGCTCCCTCAGTACCACCCCTCCGATAGTGCAGTGCTCCCTCAGTACTGCCCCTCCGACAGTGCAACGCTCCCTCAGTACTGCCCCTCCGACAGTGCAGCGCTCCCTCAGTACTGCCCCTCCGACAGTGAGGCGCTCCCTCAGTACTGCCCCTCCGACAGTGCAGCGCTCCCTCAGTACCGCCCCTCTGACAGTGCGGCGCTCCCTCAGTACTGTCCCTCTGACAGTGCGGCGCTCCCTCAGTACTGCCCCTCCGACAGTGCAGCACTCACTCAGTACTGCCCCCTCCGACAGTGCGGCGCTCCCTCAGTACTGCCCCTCCGACAGTGCAGCGCTCACTCAGTACTGCCCCTCCGACAGTGCAGCGCTCCCTCAGTACTGCCCCTCCGACAATGCAGCACTCCCTCAGTACTGCCCCTCCGACAGTGCCGTGCTCCCTCAGTACTGTCCCTCCGACAATGCAGCACTCCCTCAGTACTGCCCCTCCGACAGTGCAGCGCTCCCTCAGTACTGCCCTTCCGACAGTGCGGCACTCCCTCAGTACTGCCCCTCCGACAGTGCTGCACTCCCTCAGTACTGCCCCTCCGACAGTGCGGCACTCCCTCAGTACTGCCCCTCCGACAGTGCAGCGCTCCCTCAGTACTGCCCCTCCGACAGTGTGGCGCTCCCTCAGTACTGCCCCTCCGACAGTGCAGCGCTCCCTCAGTACTGACCCTCCGACAGTGCAGTGCTCCCTCAGTACTGGCCCTCCGACAGTGCAGCGCTCCCTCAGTACTGCCCCTCCGACAGTGCAGCGCTCCCTCAGTACTGCCCCTCCGACAGTGCAGCACTCCCTCAGTACTGCCCCTCCGACAGTGCGGCGCTCCCTCAGTACTGCCCGTCCGACAGTGCAGCTCTCCCTCAGTACTGCCCCTCCGACAGTGCGGCGCTGCCTCAGTACTGCCCCTCCGACAGTGCGGCGCTCCCTCAGTACTGCCCCTCCGACAGTGCGGCACTCCCTCAGTACTGCCCTTCTGACAGTGCGGCGCTCCCTCAGTACTGCCCCTCCAACAGTGCGGCGCTCCCTCAGTACTGCCCCTCTGACAGTGCGGCGCTGCCTCAGTACTGCCCCTCTGACAGTGCGGCGCTCCCTCAGTACTGCCCCTCCAACAGTGCGGCGCTCCCTCAGTACTGCCCCTCTGACAGTGCGGCGCTGCCTCAGTACTGCCCCTCTGACAGTGCAGCGCTCCCTCAGTACTGCCCCTCCAACAGTGCGGTGCTCCCTCAGTACTGCCCCTCCGACAGTGCGGCACTCCCTCTGCACTGCCCCTCCGACAGTGCAGCACTCTCTCAGTACTGCCCCTCCGACAGTGCGACGCTCCCTCAGTACTGACCCTCCGACAGTGCGGCGCTCCCTCAGTACCGCCAATCCGACAGTGCGGCGCTCCCTCAGTACTGCCCCTCCGACAGTGCAGCGCTCCCTCAGTACTGCCCCTCCGACAGTGCAGCGCTCCCTCAGTACTACCCCTCCGACAGTGCAGCGCTCTCTCAGTACTGCCCCTCCGACAGTGCGGCGCTCCCTCAGTACTGCCCCTCTGACAGTGCGGCACTCCCTCAGTACTGCCCCTCCGACAGTGTGGCGCTCCTTCAGTACTGTCCCTCCGACAGTGCAGCGCTCCTTCAGTACTGCCCCTCCGACAGTGCAGCACTCCCTCAGTACTGCCCCTCTGACAGTGTGGCGCTCCTTCAGTACTGCCCCTCCGACAGTGCAGCGCTCCTTCAGTACTGCCCCTCAGACAGTGCAGCACTCCCACAGTACTGCCCCTCCGACAGTGTGGCGCTCCCTCAGTACTGCCCCTCTGACAGTGCAGCGCTCCCTCAGTACTGCCCCTCCGACAGTGTGGCGCTCCTTCAGTACTGCCCCTCCGACAGTGCAGCGCTCCTTCAGTACTGCCCCTCCGACAGTGCAGCACTCCCTCAGTACTGCCCCTCTGACAGTGCGGCACTCCCTCAGTACTGCCCCTCCGACAGTGTGGCGCTCCCTCAGTACTGCCCCTCCGACAGTGCGGCGCTCCCTCAGTACTGCCCCTCCGACAGTGCAACGCTCCCTCAGTACTGCCCCTCCGACAGTGCAGCGCTCCCTCAGTACAGCCCCTCCGACAGTGCGGCGCTCCCTCAGTACTGCCCCTCCGACAGTGCAACGCTCCCTCAGTACTGCCCCTCCGACAGTGCAACGCTCCCTCAGTACTGCCCCTCCGACAGTGCAGCGCTCCTTCAGTACAGCCCCTCCGACAGTGCAGCGCTCCCTCAGTACTGCCCCTCCGACAGTGCAGCGCTCCCTCAGTACTGCCCCTCCGACAGTGCAGCGCTCCCTCAGTACTGCCCCTCCGACAGTGCAGCGCTCCCTCAGTACTACCCCTCCGACAGTGCAGCGCTCTCTCAGTACTGCCCCTCCGACAGTGCGGCGCTCCCTCAGTACTGCCCCTCTGACAGTGCGGCACTCCCTCAGTACTGCCCCTCCGACAGTGTGGCGCTCCTTCAGTACTGTCCCTCCGACAGTGCAGCGCTCCTTCAGTACTGCCCCTCCGACAGTGCAGCACTCCCTCAGTACTGCCCCTCTGACAGTGTGGCGCTCCTTCAGTACTGCCCCTCCGACAGTGCAGCGCTCCTTCAGTACTGCCCCTCAGACAGTGCAGCACTCCCACAGTACTGCCCCTCCGACAGTGTGGCGCTCCCTCAGTACTGCCCCTCTGACAGTGCAGCGCTCCCTCAGTACTGCCCCTCCGACAGTGTGGCGCTCCTTCAGTACTGCCCCTCCGACAGTGCAGCGCTCCTTCAGTACTGCCCCTCCGACAGTGCAGCGCTCCCTCAGTACTGCCCCTCCGACAGTGCAGCACTCCCTCTGTACTGCCCCTCCGACAGTGCAGCACTCCCTCAGTACTGCCCCTCTGACAGTGCGGCACTCCCTCAGTACTGCCCCTCCGACAGTGTGGCGCTCCCTCAGTACTGCCCCTCCGACAGTGCGGCGCTCCCTCAGTACTGCCCCTCCGACAGTGCAACGCTCCCTCAGTACTGCCCCTCCGACAGTGCGGCACTCCCTCAGTACTGCCCCTCCGACAGTGCGGCGCTCCCTCAGTACAGCCCCTCCGACAGTGCGGCGCTCCCTCAGTACTGCCCCTCCGACAGTGCAACGCTCCCTCAGTACTGCCCCTCCGACAGTGCAACGCTCCCTCAGTACTGCCCCTCCGACAGTGCAGCGCTCCTTCAGTACAGCCCCTCCGACAGTGCAGCGCTCCCTCAGTACTGCCCCTCCGACAGTGCAGCGCTCCCTCAGTATTGCCCCTCCGACAGTGCAGCGCTCCCTCAGTCCTGCCCCCCCGACAGTGCGGCGCTCCCTCAGTACTGCCCCTCCGACAGTGCAGCGCTCCCTCAGTATTGCCCCTCCGACAGTGCAGCGCTCCCTCAGTCCTGCCCCCCCGACAGTGCGGCGCTCCCTCAGTACTGCCCCTCCGACAGTGCGGCGCTCCCTCAGTACTGCCCCTCCGACAGTGCAGCGCTTCCTCAGTACTGCCCCTCCGACAGTGCAGCGCTCCCTCAGTACTGCCCCTCTGACAGTGCAGCGCTCCCTCAGTACTGCCCCTCCGACAGTGCCGCACTCCCTCAGTACTGCCCCTCCGACAGTGCCGCACTCCCTCAGCACTGCACTGGACTGTCAGCCTAGATTTTTGTGCTCAAGTCTCTGGAGTGGGACTTGAACCCACAACCTTCTGACTCAGAGATGAGGGAGCGAACCACAGAGCCACTGGCTGACACCTGGTTGACCTCAGTTCGCACCCTCACCTCTGAGTCAGAAGGTTGTGTGTTCAAGTCCCACTCCAGAGACTTGAGCACAAAAATCTAGGCTGACAGTCCAGTGCAGTACTGAGGGAGCGCTGCACTGTCGGGGGGACAGTACTGAAGGAGCGCTGCACTGTCGGAGGGGCAGTACTGAGGGAGCGCTGCACTGTCGGAGGGGCAGTACTGAGGGAGCACCGCACTGTCGGAGGGGCAGTACTGAGGGAGCGCTGCACTGTCGGAGGGGCAGTACTGAGGGAGCACCGCACTGTCGGAGGGGCAGTACTGAGGGAGCGCTGCACTGTCGGAGGGGCAGTACTGAGGGAGCACCGCACTGTCGGAGGGGCAGTACTGAGGGAGCGCTGCACTGTCGGAGGGGCAATACTGAGGGAGTGCTGCACTGTCGGAGGGGCAGTACTGAGGGAGCGCTGCACTGTCGGAGGGGCAATACTGAGGGAGCGCTGCACTGTCAGAGGGGCAGTACTGAGGGAGCGCTGCACTGTCGCAGGGGCAGTACTGAGGGAGCGCTGCACTGTCGGAGGGGCAGTACTGAGGGAGCGCCGCACTGTCGGAGGGACAGTACTGAGGGAGCGCTGCACTGTCGGAGGGGCAGTACTGAGGGAGCGCTGCACTGTCGGAGGGGCAGTACTGAGGGAGCGCCGCACTGTCGGAGGGACAGTACTGAGGGAGCGCTGCACTGTCGGAGGGGCAGTACTGAGGGAGCGCTGCACTGTCGGAGGGGCAGTGCTGAGGGAGAGCTGCACTGTCGGAGGGGCAGGACTGAGGCAGCGCTGCACTGTCGGAGGGGCAGTACTGAGGGAGCGCTGCACTGTCGGAGGGGCAGTGCTGAGGGAGAGCTGCACTGTCGGAGGGGCAGTACTGAGGGAGCGCTGCACTGTCGGAGGGGCAGTACTGAGGGAGCGCTGCACTGTCGGAGGGGCAGTGCTGAGGGAGAGCTGCACTGTTGGAGGGGCAGTACTGAGGGAGCGCTGCACTGTCGGAGGGGCAGTGCTGAGGGAGTGCTGCACTGTCGGAGGGGCGGTACTGAGGGAGTGCTGCACTGTCGGAGGGGCAGTGCTGAGGGAGCGCCGCACTGTCGGAGGGGCAGTGCTGAGGGAGTGCCGCACTGTCGGAGGGGCAGTACTGAGGGAGCGCCGCACTGTCGGAGGGTCAGTACTGAGGGAGCTCTGTACTGTCGGAGGGGCAGTACTGAGGGAGCTCTGTACTGTCGGAGGGGCAGTACTGAGGGAGCGCCGCACTGTCGGAGGAGCGTCTTTCGGATGAGACGTTAAACCGAGGCCCCGTCTGCCCTCTCAGGTGGATGTAAAAGATCCCATGGCACTATTTTGGAGAAGGGCAGGAGAGTTCTCCCCGGTGTCCTGGGGCCAATATTTATCCCTCAATCCACATCACTAAAACAGATGATCTGGTCATTATCACATTGCTGTTTGTGGGAGCTTGCTGTGCACAAATTGGCTGCTGCGTTTCCCACATCACAACAGTGACTACACTTCAAAAAGTGCTTCATTGGGACGTCCGGTGATGGTGAAAGGCGCTGGAGAAATGCAAGTCTTTCGTTTCTCTCCCCCATCCCATTGGGGTCACTGTTGGGTTACCGTGGGAGACGGTGCCCGAGCCCCTCGGTCTCTTCAGTTCCTGATGTGTTGGGTTATCTTGTACAGCTGGCGCCTCTCCACGAGCTGGTGAAGGACGTGCCCTGCGCCGGGGTCAAGAAGCACTACCTGCGACGGGCGATCGAGCAGTACATCGACGAGCTTCACCCCTGCAGATGTCGGCCCTGCCAAAATAACGGAAAGGTGGTGGTGGTTGGCACAGCATGCCAGTGTTTCTGTCAGCCCTACACGTTTGGAATAGCCTGTGAGAGAGGAGCCCTCGCCCAGGAGCCAGACAGCGGTAACACATTGTTAAACTCTCTCTATATAATGGGGCAGAGGGATATCAGTGCGGCCAATGGAACTCATAGGATTACATAGGATATCCGGCACAGAAACAGGCCATTCGGCCCAACCAGTCCCTGCCGGCGTTTATGCTCCACTCGAGTCTCCTCTCGTCCTTCCTCATCTAAATCTATCAGCATAACCCTCTATTCCCTTCTCCCTCATATGCTTATCTAACCTCCCCTTAAATGCATCTATACTATTCGCTTCAACCACTCCCTGTGGTAGCGAGTTCCACATTCTCACCACTCTCTGGGTAAAGAAGTTTCTTCTGAATTCCCTATTGGATTTCTCGGTGACTATCTTATATTGATGGCCTCTAGTTTTGCTCTTCCCCACAAGTGGAAACACTCTCTGTATCCACTCTATCAAAACCTTTCATAATGTTCAAGACCTCTATTAGGTCACCCCTCAGCCTTCTCTTTTCAAGAGAAAAGAGACCCAGCCTGTTCATCCTTTCCCGATGGGTATAACCTCGCATTTCTGGTATCATCCTTGTACATTGTTTCTGCACCCTCTCCTGCCACCTCCAACAGCCAGGGGCACCCTCAGGTCAGGAACAGCACTGCTTTAATGCTGAGTGTTAACAATTTCTCCGAACTCACACCTGTCGGCAGTCTGATCACTCGGTTCACCTGGTCCACCTGGGAACATGGGAACAGGAGGAGGCCATTCAGCCCCTCAGTCCTGTTCCGCCATTCAGTTACATCATGGATGCTCTGTACCTCAACTCCACCTACCCACCTTGGTTCTATGTCCCTGATACCCTTACCCAACAAAAATCTATCGATCTCAAGTCTTGAAAGCTCCAGTATCTGCCGCATGTTGGGGGAGAATGTTCCAGATTTCCACCACCCTTTGTGTGTAAAAGTGATTCCTGATTTCACCCCTGAACGGCCAAACTCTAATTTTAATCAGGAGGGATTAAATGTCAAAAGGTATGACTGTACAAAGCAAAGGGAGATGGTCATAGAACGAGGAAAGAAACAAAAGATGAGTCTAGAAGAGGTGTAAATGGCAATGGCAGAAACATCATCTTCTGGACCCATCTTCTGTTTCTTTACTTCTCCCATTTCCATCTCCTTTTGCCTCGCGCCATCATCCCATTTCTCATTTAATCTCGCCTGCCTTCCACCCTATCACAGACCATCCCTTTCGTTCTTTCCTCCCCTCCCCCCTCTCCCTGCCCCTGCACTTGCTTAAAACCTGTTACATCTCGAACTTCTTCCAGTTCTGACGAAAGATCATCGAACTGAAACGTTGACTCTGTTTCTCTCTCCACAGATGCTGCCTGACCTGCTGAGTGTTTCCAGCATTCTCTGTTTTTATTTCAGATTTCCAGCATCCGCAGTATTTTGCTTTTGTAGAGTGTACATGGGCTGTGGGAGGAGATTAAATGGGTGGGTAGAGTCCATGATAGGGTAGAGTGTACATGGGCTGTGGGAACAGATTGAATGGGTGGGTAGAGTCCATGATAGGGGCGAGTGTACATGGGCTGTGGGAGGAGATTGAATGGGTGGGTAGAGTCCATGATTGGGGAGAGTGTACATGGGCTGTGGGAGGGGATTAAATGGGTGGGTAGAGTCCATGATTGGGGAGAGTGTACATGGGCTGTGGGAGGAGATTAAATGGGTGGGTAGAGTCCATGATAGGGTAGAGTGTACATGGGCTGTGGGAGGAGATTAAATGGGTGGGTAGATTCCATGATTGGGGAGAGTGTACATGGGCTGTGGGAGGAGATTAAATGGGTGGGTAGAGTCCATGATTGGGGAGAGTGTACATGGGCTGTGGGAGGAGATTAAATGGGTGGGTAGAGTCCATGATTGGGGAGAGTGTACATGGGCTGTGGGAGGGGATTAAATGGGTGGGTAGAGTCCATGATTGGGGAGAGTGTACATGGGCTGTGGGAGGAGATTAAATGGGTGGGTAGAGTCCATGATTGGGGAGAGTGTACATGGGCTGTGGGAGGAGATTAAATGGGTGGGTAGAGTCAGTGATAGGAGAGAGTGTACATGGGCTGTGGGAGGAGATTAAATGGGTCCTTTCTCATGTATGAATGAGTGTCTCTATTGCAGGAAGCGGTATTGATGGGAGTTGGAGTTGTTGGACGGCGTGGGGCGGTTGTAGAAATGAGAGAAGAAGTCGATCGCGAAGATGTGACAATCCTACTCCAAGCAGAGGAGGGAGGAACTGCATCGGAGATAGTTCACATTCAGAAAAGTGTGAAGATGGAGAAATGGAGTATTTACGGTAAGCTCCCTCGTGAGGTTCAGCTCGTCCCTTGCGTGTGGGCCAGAGGCTTTTTGTTTTATTCATTGGATGTGGGCGTCGCTGGCAAGGCCAGCTTTTATTGCCCATCCGTAATTGTCCTTGAGAAGGTGGTGGGGACTCCTGGTACAACTGAGTGTACAACTGATAGGGGAGAGCACAGTGAATGAGTAATTCCTGCTTCCCTCTTTCTTCCAGCCTGCTTGAACCTCATTGCTTTGAAAGGCAGATTCATCCAGTCAGGAGCTGCCCAGCTCCCCCTCAACTGGCAAATGGACTTGTCCAGGTACGTATTCAAATCCCATGTACACTCTCCCCTATCATGGATTCTACCCACCCATTTAATCTCCCCCCACAGCCCATGTACACTCTCCCCTATCATGGACTCTACCCACCCATTTAATCTCCCCCCACAGCCCTTGTACACTCTCCCCTATCATAGGCTCTATCCACCCATTTAATCTGTGGGTTCCTTTCTCGGGTCCTGGCCTTTCTGTAGAACTTGTCCAAAAGTCTAATGTTCGTTTTTGAGCCTGAGGGTGAGCGATGGCCGGGCATTGTGCCCGCTGAGGGTCTCGCAGTCAGCGTCTTTCTCTCCTTAGCCAACCTCCACACACAAGCACGTTCCAACAAGGCTCAGTAGATTGAGCGCTGGACCATGGATCTTGGCCATTTTGCCCTCTGTGACCCCTGGAAGCAGAGATAGGTTATAGAACCTAGTGTTCCTGGTCCATCTGACGGACCTCCCCAGTGGGTGTTGAGCTGATCGCCAGGGTATCTCTCTTTCTCTCCTTGAATATTTGAAGGAAGTTGCTGATTCTGCTGCTGGCTTTTCCCCAGACCACTCCTGAGCAGCTCTCACCCGCCCCCGCCCATCCATCGCATCGTATTAATGTTGGACGATTCTTGCCTTACTTTCTGCAGGATTTGAGAGCGGTGTATGCTGTCGGTAGCCAAGCCGTGTACGAGTGTCACGCGGGTTACTTCATCTCTGGAGGTGATGGCACGGTGAGATGTGGAGAGGACTTACAGTGGGAAGCGAGCAACCTTCAGTGTCTGAGTGAGTGCTGGGACCTGACTCCTCCGGGGTACGGGTCACCTCAGGGAGAATGGCCATCATATTGACTCTGTTTGATGGTGTAAACCGGGTGATAGCAAATCGCCAGCCCGTTTTACATCTCTCCTGGGGGGGGAAATTGAGTCGTGCCCCCTTTGGGGCGCTAACTTCGCCGGGGCACTTCTTTTAGCACCCCAAAAAAATTAGCACCCCCACGACTGAAATTCATTGGTAGCGCCCCAAAAGTGAAGTGGGGCGCTACTGGAAGCACACCCCCTCCCTCTTGGGGCGCTGCGAGTCAATATCGCGGCGCTGCGGCACGTCGCGCCACGGTACTGCAGGCCTTCCTCCCCTTCTTAAAGGGGAGGGGCCTTGTGCAGCACGACCCTGGGCCCAGTTGGGCCCCCGGGGATCGGGAGTGCCGGCAAAAGAGCCCGGCACTCAAGAGAAGTGCCGGGCTCACGGAGCGCAGCCAGCACAGGCGCTAGTTGCTTTGTGCCCCGTTGGCGCCCTCTTATGGCACTAACGGGAAGCGCAAAGCAACCGAATTTTTCCCCCTGGTTTTTATTGCCGATGAAGTCAATGGACTGGATTGTTCTCGTGGAATCGAGCAGGTCAGCCTCGGAGAATAAAGGAAAAGGCAGGTGATACAAAGATAGGTGGGAAAGCAAGTTGTGAAGAGGACACAAAGAGTCTGCAAAGGGATATAGATAGGTTAAGTGAGTGGGCAAAAATTTGGCAGATAATGTGTGAAAATGTGAGGTAGGAAAAATAAAAAAGCAAATTATTATTTAAATGGAGAGAGACTACAAAATGCTGCGGTACAGAGGGATCTGGGTGTCCTTGTACATGAAGCACAAAAAGTTAGCATGCAGGTACAGCAAGTAATTAGGAAGGCAAATGGAATGTTGGCCTTTATTGCAAAGGGGGATGGAGTATAAAAGTAAGGAAGTCTTGCTACAACTGTACAGGGTGTTGGTGAGACCACACCTGGAGTACTGCGTACAGTTTTAGAAGAATGAGAGGGGATCTTATTGAAACATATAAGATTCTGAGGGGGCTTGATAGGGTAGATGCAGAGAGCATGTTTCCCCTCGTGGGGGAATCTAGAACTAGGGGGCACAGTTTCAGGATAAGGGGTCGCCCATTTAAAAATGGAGATGAGGAGGAATTTCTTCTCTCAGAGGGTCGTGACTCTTTGGAATTCTCTGTCCCAGAGAGCTGTGGAGGCTGGGTCATTGAATATATTCAAGGCAGAGATAGACATATATTTGAACGATAAGGGAGTCGAGGGTTATGGGGAGCGGGCAGGAAAGTGGAGTTGAGGCCAAGATCAGATCAGCCATGATCTTATTGAATGGCGGAGCAGGCTCGAGGGGCCGAATGGCCTACTCCTGCTCCTATTTCTTCTGTTTTTATGTATATGTAATCCACACTGACCTACACGAGCTTCCCATCCCTCCAAAACCTCAGATTTCCAATCCTTATTGTCTTAAATCTCTCCACAATCTTATCTTGTCCTTTCGGCCAGCTGTCGTTGTTGCTGCCGCCCTTGCCTCAGCTCATCTGCTGCTGAAACCCTCATCCATGCCTTTGTCACCTCTAGACTTGACTATTCCAACGCACTCCTGGCTGGCCTCCCACATTCTATCTCCATAAACTTGAGGTCATCCAAAACTCGGCTGCCCGTGTCCTAACTCGCACCAAGTCCCGTTCGCCCATCACCCCTGTGCTCGCTGACCTACATTGGCTCCCAGTTAAGCAACACCTCGATTTCAAAATTCTCATCCTTGTTTTCAAATCCCTCCACGGCCTCGCCTCTCCCTATCTCTGTAATCTCCTTCAGCCCCACAACCCCCGAGATATCTGCGCTCCTCTAATTCTGCCCTCTTCACCATCCCTGATTATAATCGCTCAACCATTGGCGGCCGTGCCTTCTGTTGCCGAGGCCCTGAGCTCTGGAATTCCCTGCCTAAACCTCTCCGCCTCTCTACCTCTCTTTCCTCCTTTAAGAAGCTTATTAAAACCGACCTCTTTTGGTCACCTGTCCCAGTATCTCCTTCTGTGGCTCGGTGTGAAATTTTGTTTGATAATCGCTCCTGTGCAGCACCTTGGGACGTTTTACTGTGCTAAAGGCGCTATATAAATACAAGCTATTGTTGTAGTTGTAGTAGTAGAAAAAGGTTGCGGGGACCTTACGATGGGGTTTAAAGGTTGCGGGGATCTTACGATGGGGTTTAAAGGTTGCGGGGACCTTACGATGGGGTTTAAAGGTTGCGGGGATCTTACGATGGGGTTTAAAGGTTGCGGGGACCTTACGATGGGGTTTAAAGGTTGCGGCGATCTTACGATGGGGTTTAAAGGTTGCGGGGATCTTACGATGGGGTTTAAAGGTTGCGGGGATCTTACGATGGGGTTTAAAGGTTGCGGGGACCTTACGATGGGGTTTAAAGGTTGCGGGGACCTTACGATGGGGTTTAAAGGTTGCGGGGACCTTACGATGGGGTTTAAAGGTTGCAGGGATCTTACGATGAGGTTTAAAGGTTGCGGGGATCTTACGATGGGGTTTAAAGGTTGCGGGGATCTTACGATGGGGTTTAAAGGTTGCGGGGATCTTACGATGGGGTTTAAAGGTTGCGGGGACCTTACGATGGGGTTTAAAGGTTGCGGGGATCTTACGATGGGGTTTAAAGGTTGCGGCGATCTTACGATTGGGTTTAAAGGTTGCGGGGATCTTACGATGGGGTTTAAAGGTTGCGGGGATCTTACGATGGGGTTTAAAGGTTGCGGGGATCTTACGATGGGGTTTAAAGGTTGCGGGGATCTTACGATGGGGTTTAAAGGTTGCGGGGATCTTACGATGAGGTTTAAAGGTTGCGGGGATCTTACGATGGGGTTTAAAGGTTGCGGCGATCTTACGATGGGGTTTAAAGGTTGCGGCGATCTTACGATGGGGTTTAAAGGTTGCGGGGATCTTACGATGGGGTTTAAAGGTTGCGGGGATCTTACGATGGGGTTTAAAGGTTGCGGGGATCTTACGATGAGGTTTAAAGGTTGCGGGGATCTTACGATGGGGTTTAAAGGTTGCGGGGATCTTACGATGGGGTTTAAAGGTTGCGGGGATCTTACGATGAGGTTTAAAGGTTGCGGGGACCTTACGATGGGGTTTAAAGGTTGCGGCGATCTTACGATGGGGTTTAAAGGTTGCGGCGATCTTACGATTGGGTTTAAAGGTTGCGGGGATCTTACGATGGGGTTTAAAGGTTGCGGGGATCTTACGATGGGGTTTAAAGGTTGCGGGGATCTTACGATGGGGTTTAAAGGTTGCGGCGATCTTACGATGGGGTTTAAAGGTTGCGGGGACCTTACGATGGGGTTTAAAGGTTGCGGCGATCTTACGATGGGGTTTAAAGGTTGCAGGGACCTTACGATGGGGTTTAAAGGTTGCGGGGATCTTACGATGGGGTTTAAAGGTTGCGGGGATCTTACGATGGGGTTTAAAGATTGCGGCGATCTTACGATGGGGTTTAAAGGTTGCGGGGACCTTACGATGAGGTTTAAAGGTTGCGGCGATCTTACGATGGGGTTTAAAGGTTGCGGGGACCTTACGATGGGGTTTAAAGGTTGCGGGGACCTTACGATGGGGTTTAAAGGTTGCGGCGATCTTACGATGGGGTTTAAAGGTTGCGGCGATCTTACGATGGGGTTTAAAGGTTGCCAGGATCTTACGATGGGGTTTAAAGGTTGCGGCGATCTTACGATGGGGTTTAAAGGTTGCGGCGATCTTACGATGGGGTTTAAAGGTTGCGGCGATCTTACGATGGGGTTTAAAGGTTGCCAGGATCTTACGATGGGGTTTAAAGGTTGCCAGGATCTTACGATGGGGTTTAAAGGTTGCGGCGATCTTACGATGGGGTTTAAAGGTTGCGGCGATCTTACGATGGGGTTTAAAGGTTGCGGGGCCCTTACGATGTGGTTTAAAGGTTGCGGGGACCTTACGATGGGGTTTAAAGGTTGCGGGGACCTTACGATGGGGTTTAAAGGTTGCGGGGACCTTACGATGGGTTTAAAGGTTGCGGCGATCTTACGATGGGGTTTAAAGGTTGCGGGGACCTTACGATGGGGTTTAAAGGTTGCGGGGACCTTACGATGGGGTTTAAAGGTTGCGGGGACTTTACGATGGGGTTTAAAGTTTGCGGGGATCTTACGATGGGGTTTAAAGGTTGCAGGGACCTTACGATGGGGTTTAAAGGTTGCAGGGACCTTACGATGGGGTTTAAAGGTTGCGGGGACCTTACGATGGGGTTTAAAGGTTGCGGGGACCTTACGATGGGGTTTAAAGGTTGCGGCGATCTTACGATGGGGTTTAAAGGTTGCGGGGACCTTACGATGGGGTTTAAAGGTTGCCAGGATCTTACGATGGGGTTTAAAGGTTGCGGCGATCTTACGATGGGGTTTAAATGTTGCGGGGACCTTACGATGGGGTTTAAAGGTTGCGGGGACCTTACGATGGGGTTTAAAGGTTGCGGGGACCTTACGATGGGGTTTAAAGGTTGCGGGGACCTTACGATGGGGTTTAAAGGTTGCGGGGACCTTACGATGTGGTTTAAAGGTTGCGGGGACCTTACGGTGTGGTTTAAAGGTTGCGGGGATCTTACGATGGGGTTTAAAGGTTGCGGGGACCTTACGATGGGGTTTAAAGGTTGCGGGGACCTTACGATGGGGTTTAAAGGTTGCGGGGACCTTACGATGAGGTTTAAAGGTTGCGGGACCTTACGATGGGGTTTAAAGGTTGCGGGGACCTTACGATGGGGTTTAAAGGTTGCGGGGACCTTACGATGGGGTTTAAAGGTTGCGGGGACCTTACGATGGGGTTTAAAGGTTGCGGGGACCTTACGATGGGGTTTAAAGGTTGCGGGGACCTTACGATGGGGTTTAAAGGTTGCGGGGACCTTACGATGGGGTTTAAAGGTTGCGGGGACCTTACGATGGGGTTAAAGGTTGCGGGGACCTTACGATGGGGTTTAAAGGTTGCGGGGACCTTACGATGAGGTTTAAAGGTTGCGGGGACCTTACGATGGGGTTTAAAGGTTGCGGGGACCTTACGATGGGTTTAAAGGTTGCGGGGACCTTACGATGAGGTTTAAAGGTTGCGGGACCTTACGATGGGGTTTAAAGGTTGCGGGGACCTTACGATGGGGTTTAAAGGTTGCGGGGACCTTACGATGAGGTTTAAAGGTTGCGGGGATTTGAAAAAATAAATGAGAAAACCCGTTTTCACTGGTCGGTGAGGCAGTAATTTGGGGCCAAAAATTTCACATCACCAAAGGAACGAAGGGGATGTTGAGGGGGGGGGAATGGTTTTACACAAAGAGTTGTCAGGACCTGGAACGCCCGACTAGAAACAGTGTGGAGGGCAGAATCAGTAATATTTGAAAAAGAATTTAAAAGGGGTATTAGGAAAGGAAAGGTAGCAAGTGGAGAGCTCTTTCAGAGAGCCAGCATGGGCACGATGGGCTGGATGCCCTCCCTCGGTGCTGTCAAAGACTGTGGCTACATTCTGCACAATCCCATCTCCGGAGGTCTGATTGAGGAGCAAAATATTAGCGGGAAAACTGGATTGAGAAAATAAATGGATTCACTAAATCAAAATCTTCGCATCTTGTTGTAGGGACGGTCTGTGCTCCCCCACAGTTACAGACAAGTGTTATTATTACTCCGGAGCGGCCAAGCTATAGAATTGGAGAGAAGATCTCCCTGGCCTGCCCTACAAGCTTGACATTGGAAGGTCCATCTGAGGTCATGTGTGACTCCAGTCTGCAGTGGTCTCAGGATTTGAACACCATCAGATGTAACACAGGTGAGAGTCTCCAATTCTCCACATTTTTTCAAATTCGATCTTGGGATGTGGGCGTCGCTGGCAAGGCCAGCATTTACTGCCCATCCCTAGTTGCCCTCGAGAAGGTGGTGCTGAGCTACCTTCTTGAACCGTTGCAGTCCGTGTGGTGAAGGTGTTCCCACAGTGCTGTTAGGGAGGGAGTTCCAGAATTTTGACCCAACGACGATGAAGGAACGGCCGATATATTTCCAAGTCAGGATGGTGTGTGACTTGGAGGGGAACTTGGAGGTGGTGGTGTTCCCATGTGTCTGCTGACCTTGTCCTTCTAGGTGGAAGAGGTCGCGGGTTTGGGAGGTGCTGTCGAAGAAGCCTTGGCGAGTTGCTGCAGTGCATCTTGTAGATGGTACACACTGCAGCCACTGTACGCCGGTGGTGGAGGGAGTGAATGTTTAAGGTGGTGGATGGGGTGTCAATCAAGCGGGCTGCTTTGTCCTGGATGGTGTTGAGCTTCCTCATCTTTCTCCCACTACTCCCAAAAATGGAGTGCTGCCTGTCTCTGGCAGGAGAGAGGTGATGGCACCAGGAACATGGGGATCTAACATAATGCTCCAAGGAAAGGTTAGCTGAAACTTTGCAAAAGGGTAGGTCGATGGGCTATGCAGTATCTGATGCCTCTGGAAGGGTTGGTTTGGGTAACGCCTTGGGTATAAGTCAGTGTGGTGATGCACCAAGGAGGGGTTTCGTTGAGTAATGTCCTGGGTATGATTGCCTTGGGTAATGCACTGGTAGGGGTTGGATTGAGTACTGCATTTGGAAGGGTTGGGGTGGGTGATACCATGGGTAGAGGTCATCTGGGGCAATGGTCCAAGGAAGGGTTTAATTGGGTGATGCCCTTGCAGGAGTTGCGAATATACAAAATTGAAGGGCAGGAATAGACCAGCTGGTCCATCAAGCCTGCACCAAACCATGATGGTGGAACATCAGGACTAGACATTTCCGACCCTCCCACACCCCACCCCGTCTCCCACACCCCACCCCATCTCCCACACCCCACCCCATCTCCCACACCCCACCCCATCTCCCACACCCCACCCCATCTCCCACACCCTACCCCATCTCCCACACCCCACCCCATCTCCCACACCCCACCCCATCTCCCACACCCCACCCCATCTCCCACACCCCACCCCATCTCCCACACCCTACCCCATCTCCCACACCCTACCCCGTCTCCCACACCCTACCCCATCTCCCACACCCTACCCCATCTCCCACAGCCCACCCCATCTCCCACACCCCACCCCGTCTCCCACACACCACCCCGTCTCCCACACCCTACCCCGTCTCCCACACCCCACCCCGTCTCCCACACCCCACCCCATCTCCCACAGCCTTGGAACCTCCAGGGAGAGGCAAAAACCCAGGGCCAGTAAGGAACAATATACTCTGGAAAATTCCTCTCGGGGCCCCTCAGGCAATCGATTGGCGGTTGCAGTGTTACATCATGAAGGGTCGGAATTGGTGATGCGTTGGGCAGAGGTCAGCTGGGGGTGTGAGCGCCTAAAACACCATTACAGAGATCAGTGCTGGGTCCTTTGCTGTTTGTAGTGTACATTAATGATTTAGATATGAATGTAGGAGGTATGATCAGTAAGTTCGCAGATGACATGAAAATTGGTGGAGTGGTAAATAGCGAAGAGGGAAGCCTCAGGCTACAGGACGATATAGACGGGATGGTTAGATGGGCAGAACAGTGGCAAATGGAATTTAACCCTGAAAAGTGTGAGGTGATGCATTTTGGGAGGACTAACAAGGCAAGGGAATACACAATGAATGGTAGGACCCTAGGAAGGACAGAGGATCAGAGGGACCTTGGTGTGCATGTACATAGATCCCTGAAGGCAGCAGGACAGGTAGATAAGGTGGTTAAAAAAGCATATGGGATACTTGCCTTCATTAGCCGAGGCATAGAATATAAGAGCAGGGAGGTTATGATGGAGCTGTACAAAACGCTAGTTCGGCCACAGCTGGAATACTGTGTGCAGTTCTGGTCGCCACACTATAGGAGGGATGTGATTGCATTGGAGAGGGTGCAGAGGAGATTCACCAGGATGTTACCTGGGCTGGAGCACTTCAGCTATGAAGAGAGACTGGACAGGCTGGGGTTGTTTTCCTTAGAGCAGAGAAGGCTGAGGGAGGACCTGATTGAGGTGTACAAAATTATGAGGGGCATAGATAGGGTAGATAGAAAGGAACTTTTCCCCTTAGTAGAGGGGTCAATAACCAGGGGGCATAGTTTCAAGGTAAGGGGCAGGAGGTTTAGAGGGGATTTAAGGAAAAACTTTTTCACCCAGAGGGTGGTTGGAATCTGGAACTCACTGCCTGAAAGGGTGGTAGAGGCAGGAACCCTCACAACATTGAAGAAGCAGTTAGATGAGCACTTGAAACGCCATAGCATACAAGGCTACGGACCAAGTGCTGGAAAATGGGATTAGAATAGACAGGGCTTGATGGCCGGCGCGGACACGATGGGCCGAAGGGCCTCTCTCTGTGCTGTATAACTCTGTGACTCTATGACAGTGTGTAGACCATGTGGAATGGCCCCGGGGGCCCAGAGGGGACTGCTTGCTATTTGGATGTGTGGTTTCAACTTGGTTTTTATTTATTTCAGTGGCTGTGGTCACAGAAAAATCTGAGATACTGCAGTGTGCTCCATGGCAGAAGATTAAGGACTCAAAGTGTGTCTGCAAAATGCCTTATGAATGCAGGTACAGTCTGCACTACCGGGCAATAACATTCAGGGAGAGTAACCAGGGGAGATGGGCGGAGTTCCCTCACTCCCTTGATATCTCTCTCCCTGATCTCTCCCTCAATCTCCCCTGACCCCTCTCTCTCCCTGCACCTCCCCTGACCCCTCTCTCTCCCTGCACCTCCCCTGACCCCTCTCTCTCCCTCAATCTCCCCTGACCCCTCTCTCTCCCTGCACCTCCCCTGACCCCTCTCTCTCCCTGCACCTCCCCTGACCCCTCTCTCTCCCTGCACCTCCCCTGACCCCTCTCTCTCCCTGCACCTCCCTGACCCCTCTCTCTCCCTGCACCTCCCCTGACCCCTCTCTCCCTCAATCTCCCCTGACCCCTCTCTCTCCCTCAATCTCCCCTGACCCCTCTCTCTCGCTCAATCTCCCCTGACCCCTCTCTCTCCCTCAATCTCCCCTGACCCCTCTCTCTCCCTCAATCTCCCCTGACCCCTCTCTCTCCCTGCACCTCCCCTGACCCCTCTCTCTCCCTGCACCTCCCCTGACCCCTCTCTCTCCCTGCACCTCCCCTGACCCCTCTCTCTCCCTGCACCTCCCCTGACCCCTCTCTCTCCCTGCACCTCCCCTGACCCCTCTCTCTCCCTCAATCTCCCCTGACCCCTCTCTCTCCCTGCACCTCCCCTGACCCCTCTCTCTCCCTGCACCTCCCCTGACCCCTCTCTCTCCCTCAATCTCCCCTGACCCCTCTCTCTCCCTCAATCTCCCCTGACCCCTCTCTCTCCCTGCACCTCCCCTGACCCCTCTCTCTCCCTGCACCTCCCCTGACCCCTCTCCCTGCACCTCCCCTGACCCCTCTCTCTCCCTGCACCTCCCTGACCCCTCTCTCTCCCTGCACCTCCCCTGACCCCTCTCTCTCCCTGCACCTCCCCTGACCCCTCTCTCTCCCTGCACCTCCCCTGACCCCTCTCTCTTCCTGCACCTCCCCTGACCCCTCTCTCTCCCTGCACCTCCCCTGACCCCTCTCTCTTCCTGCACCTCCCCTGAACATAAGAACATAAGAAATAGGAGCAGGAGTAGGCCAATTGGCCCCTCGAGCCTGCTCCGCCATTCAATAAGATCATGGCTGATCTGATCCTAACCGCCAATCTACTATCACAGAACCATCTCCTGAACCTAACAGAATTGGACACACGAAATAGGAGCAGGATCAGGCTACACGGCCCCTGGGCCCGCTGCGCTACCCACAGGGCCATGACCGATCCGAATCTAGACTCATGTCCAAATTCCTGCCCGCTCCCCGTAACCCTTAATTCCCTTTACTTCTAGGAAACTGTCTATTTCTGTTTTAAATTTATGTAATGATGTAGCTTCTACAGCTTTTTGGGGCAGCATATTCCATGGACCTACCACCCTCTGAGTGAAGTAGTTCCTTCTCATCTCAGTTTTGAAAGAGCAGCCCCTTATTCTAAGACTATACCCCCTAGTTCTAGTTTCACCCATCATCGGGAACATCCTCCCCGCATCCACCCGATCCAACCCCTTCACAATCTTATATGTTTCAATAAGATCACCTCTCATTCTTCTGAACTCCAATGAGTAGAGTCCCAATCTACCCAACCTCTCCTCATATGTCCATCCCCTCATCCCCGGGATTAACCGAGTGAACCTTCTTTGTACTGACTCGAGAGCAAGTATGTCTTTTCTTAAGTATGGACACCAAAACTGTATGCAGTATTCCAGGTGCGGTCTCACCAATACCTTGTACAACTGAAGCAATACCTCCCTATTTTTATATTCTATCCCCCTAGCAATGAAAGCCAACATTCCATTGGCCTTCTTAATCACTTGCTGCACCTGCATACTAACCTTTTGAGTTTCGTGCACCAGGACCCCCAGATCCCTTCGTACTTCAGTATTTTCCAACTTCTTGCCATTAAGATAATAACTTGCTCTACTATTTTTCCTGCCAAAGTGCATAACCTCACACTTTCCAGTATTGTATTCCATCTGCCAAATCTCTGCCCACTTACTTAGCCTGTCTATGTCCCCTTGCAGATTTTTTATGTCCTCCTCACTCACTACTTTCCCTCCCATCTTAGTATCATCTGCAAACTTTGATATGTTACACTCGGTCCCCTCCTCCAAATCGTTAATATAGATTGTAAAGGGTTGGGGACCCAGCACTGACCCCTGCGGAACACCACTAGTTACTGATTGCCAGTCTGAGAATGAACCATTTATCCCAACTCTCTGCCTTCTGTTAGATATCATGATGCGGAGATGCCGGTGTTGGACTGGGGTGGACAAAATTGAGAGGTCGCACAACACCAGGTTATAGTCCAACAGTTTTATTTGAAATCACAAGCTTTCGGAGCTGAGGAAGGAGCAATCGATAGCTCCGAAAGCTTGTGATTTCAAATAAAACTGTTGGACTATAACCTGGTGTTGTGCAACCTCTCAAATTTTCTGTTAGATAGCCAATCCTCTATCCATGCCAGAATATTACCCCCAATCCCGTGATTTTTTATCTTAAGCAATAATCTTTTGTGTGGCACCTTGTCAAATGCCTTTTGGAAGTCTAAATACACCACGTCCACTGGTTCCCCTTTATCCACCCTATATGTTACTTCCTCAAAGAACTCCAGCAAATTTGTCAAACATGACTTCCCCTTCATAAAACCATGCTGACTTTGTCCTATTAAATTATGATTATCCAAATGTCCCATTACTGTCTCCTTAATAATGGACTCCAAAATTTTACCTACCACAGATGTTAGGCTAACCGGTCTATAGTTTCCAGCCTTCTGTCTACTGCCCTTTTTAAATAAGAGTGTTACATTAGCAGTTTTCCAGTCTGCCGGGATCTTTGCTGAGTCCAGGGAGTTTTGGAAAATTATTACCAATGCATCCACAATCCCTACCGTCACTTCCCTCAAGACCCTAGGATGTAAGCCATCAGGTCCAGGTGATTTATCCACCTTGAGTCCCATTATTTTACCAAGTACCACTTCCTTAGTGATTTTGATCATGTTTAGCTCCTCCCCCCCTATAGCCCCCTGTTTGTCCAGTGTTGGGATATTCTTAGTGTCCTCTACTGTAGACTGATACAAAATATTCATTCAGTGTATTTGCCATCTCCATATTTCCCACCATTAATTTCCCGGTCTCATCCTCTAAGGGACCAACATTTACTTTAGCCAACCTTTTTCTTTTTATATAACTATAAAAACTCTTACTATCTGTTTTTATATTTTTTGCTAATTTACTTTCATAATCTATCTTCCCTTTCTTAATCAATCTTTTTGTTATTTTTTGCTGTCTTTTAAAGTTTTCCCAATCCTCTATCCTCCCACTAGATTTGGCTACCTTATATGTCCTTGTTTTTAGTCGAATACTGTCCTTAATTTCTTTACTTAACCACGGATGACTGTCTTTTCTTTTACACCCTTTTCTTCTCAGTGGAATATTTTTTTTTGGAAGTTGTAAAATAACTCCTTGGAATGTACACCACTGATCATGTATCGTCTTACCCTTTAATCTATTTTCCCAATCCACTCTACTCAATTCCGCTCACATACCTTCATAGTCTCCTTTATTCAAGCTTAGCACGCTTGTTTGAGATCCAACCTTCTCACCCTCTAATTGAATATGGAATTCAACCATGTTATGGTCACTCATTCCAAGGGGATCCTTTACTAGGACATTTTTAATTAATCCTGTCTCGTTACACAGGACCAGATCTAAGGTTGCTTGCCCCCTGGTCAGTTCAGTTACATACTGCTCAAGAAACCCATCCCTAATACACTCAATGAACTCATCCTCAAGGCAGCCCTGCCCAATTTGATTTGTCCAATTAATATGATAGTTAAAATCCCCCATAATTATAGATGTTCCCTTATTACAAGCCTCAACTATTTCCTGATTGATACTCCGTCCAACAGAGTTGCAACTGTTCGGAGGCCTATAGACTATGCCCACTAGTGTTTTTTTCCCCTTATTATTCCTTATCTCCACCCAAACTGTTTCATTATCCTGATCTTTTGACCCAATATCATTTCTCTGTATTACAGTGATTCCTTCCTTTATTAACATAGCCACCCCACCTCCCCTTCCTTCCTGCCTGTCCTTCCTGATCGTTAAATAACCTGGTATGTTTAATTCCCAGGCATTGTCACCCTGCAGCCATGTTTCTGTAATGGCCACAAGATCATACCCATATGTAGTTATTTGTGCCATTAACTCGTCTATTTTGTTACGAATGCTACGTTCATTCAGATAGAGAACTTTCAAATATGTTTTGTGACACTTAGTTCCTGCTTTTGCCCTTTTTATTACTTTACCTTTTATTCCATACCTTCTGCCCCTTCCTGACACACTCTGGTTTTTAATTTCCCCACTGCTACCTAAGTCTATGACCTTCTCTGTTGTCATTTTTATTATTTGCTCTCTAGGAACCTCCCCCCCACTAGTTAGTTTAAAGCCCTCTCTACAGCCCTAGTTATATGATCCGCCAGGACTCTAGTCCCAGCACTGGCCAAGTGAAGCCCGTCCCAACGGAACAGCTCCCTCCTGCCCCAGTACTGGTGCCAGTGTCCCAGGAAGCAAAACCCATTTCTCCCACACCAGTCTTTGAGCCACTCATTTAACTCTCTAATTTTATTTGTCCTAGCCAAATTCGTTCGTGGCTCAGGTAATAAGATTATTACCCTTGAGGTTCTGTTTTTTAATTTGACCCCTAGCTGCTCATACTCCTTTAACAGAACCGGCTTCCTTGTCCTATCTACGTCGTTTGTACCAACATGGACCATGACAACTGGATCCACCCCCTCCCACTGCAAGTTTCTTTCCAGCCCAGAGGAGATGTCCTTAACCCTGGCACCGGGCAGGCAACACAGCCTACGGGACTCTCGCTCTCGGCTGCAGAGAACTCTATCTATCCCCCTAATAATACTATCCCCTACCACTACAACATTTCTATTTACTCCCCCCTCTTGAATGGGCCCCCGTTCCACAGTGCTGTGGCCAGGTTCCTCATCCTCCCTGCAGTCCCTGCTCCCGTCCCCACAGGGAGTAAGAACCTCGAACCTGTTGGATAAGAGCAAGGGCTGCGGCTCCTCCAACACTACCTCCTGGATCCCCGTACCTGCCTCACTCGTAGTCACACCGTCCTGTCCCTGACCATGGGCTACATCTGAATTAATTAACTTCATAGGTCTGACCACCTCCTGAAACACAGAGTCCAGGTACTTCTCCCCCTCCCTGATGTGTCGCAGTGTCTGAAGCTCAGACTCCAGCTCATCAACACGGAGCTGGAGTTCCTGTAGCAGCAGACACTTGTCACAGATGTAATCACCGTGAGCCTCAATGGGGTCCACCGGCTCCCACATCTCGCAACAGTAACACATCACCTGCTCCATTCTATGTAATTAATTAAATTTTTTATTGTTAGTTATGGACACTCTCTGCCCGATTATAGATGCTAGTATCCCCTCTAATTAATTGGATTTAAATTAAATCAATCCTTCTAAATTACACCAGTTAAATGGTTTACCAACAGTCACTCTGCACCAGAAAGGCCTTATTAACTACAACCCACAGAGTTTAAGTTTAAAAAGAGAGAAATACTCACCAACCAATTACTTACCTGCTTTCTGGTGACTGTCACACCTCGATTATTTTTACCTCTCTCCCTCCCTCCGAGTTCGGAGACTGGTCCCGCCTTACCTGGTCTCTGGAGCCTTTTAAACCCTCTGCCGCCGCCTCGCCTCACGCAGGTCCGCCGCCGCACCAGGAAGCTGACAAAGATGGAAAAAGGAAGGAAAACCTCCCTCCCCGAACTCCCTCACTCACCAAACTCGCAGCTTAGCACTCTGTTCCAATCTGCACTCCGTGACAAACTGCACTCTAGTCTCCCTCAATCTCCCCCCGCTCTCTCTCTCTCTCCCCTCTCATCCCTCTCCCC